>JBBPBX010005398.1:0-14287 GCA_038048925.1 Garcialebias charrua
TACTTTATGTAAAATGTAGTGGAGTAAAAGTAAAAGTACCAACATTTAATTCTACTTAAGTAAAGTACAGATATATGAAAAATGTACTTAAGTATAATAACAAAGGATTTGTACTTAGTTACATCCCACCACTGCTCGGAAGGGAGGGGAGGGAGATGAATCTGCATGTGAGTTCAGCTGTCAATCAATCGTCTACTCTCCAGTTCTCTCCAGGCTTCAGATCAGGCTGTGGCTGAGTGGTTAGAGCGGTCCTTCTCCAACGAGAGAGTCGGGGGTTCGATTCTTCCAATGAGCACGTGTGGACATGTCCCTAGGGACGCCCTGAAGTCGACCTCACCTTTCCCTCAGCGTGAGCTCGTCTGTGTTTGAACACATCTGGAGGAGGCGAGGAGCCTCAGTAACAGGCTAATAATAGCCGTCCAGTGGCTCCTTACATAACCTTATCCAGCTGCAGTCCCACTGAGCGTTAAACGAGGAGCTGTGCCTGGCGCCGGCGGCCATCGAGGTCTGAGCTCCACGCCACAAACACAAGCTGCGCCTTTCAGCTGATGCAAGGGAAGAGCTAAATGTGTCAGATCCAGAGGTTTCAGCTGCGACCATGAAGGTGATGGTGAGTGTTTATACCCAGGACTTAGTCTGCCAGGTGCACGAACAAACAGCAGATCATCTACAGAATCACACGATAACTAAAAAGGTTTTTAAAGTGAAAAACTGCAAAAACACACGAAACAACAAGAAAGACATAAACACAAACAATAAACAATAAACATGAGTGAAGCTGAAGAGAAGGATGAAGATGATGATCAGTGAGCGTGAATCAGTCGAGTTTCCTCACACTTCTCTGAAAAACAGACGTTCGGTCTGACCTCCCCTCGCAGCCTGGCACTGATTCTATCTGTTTGCAACATTCCTCCAAGAAACAGCCGAAGCTCCGGCTGCACACGCCTCCTCACAGGCCAGCAGCAGCAAAATGAGCCAAAACAGCAGCTAAAGCCACAAAAGTGACCCTTGAAGTGGGAGGAACTGGACAGCCTACGTTCATCGTGCTTCTTACAACTTCAGCTACTTCAGAATCAGCTCAGTGAAATAAAAAGAGTTTAAAGTTGGTAGAAAACATTTGTTGTTGACAGAGGCTGTCAAACATTTACTACAACAATTTGATAAAAACAAAAACAAGTCAAAACATCTGTTTCTTTACAGGAAAACCATCAGAGACAAAAAAATCAGTGGAAACAACTGCATCTCCTGCTGCTGGTCGTGTTGTCTGATGTTTGGTAAATCAGTTAAACCCAAGAGTTTAGTGACAAACAACTGGTTAACTAAAACAAAACTTAACTAAAACAAGACTTAACTAAAAAATCAATTTAACTAAAACAAAACTTAACTAAACTAAGCTTAACTAAACTAAACTTAACTAAAACTAAACTTAGCTAAAACTAAACTTAACTAAAACAAGACTTAACTAAAACAAAACGTAACTAAAACAAAACGTAACTAAAACAAGACTTGACTAAAACAAGACTTAACTAAAACAAGACTTAACTAAAACAAAACTTAATTAAACTAAACTTAACTAAAACAAAACTTAATTAAACAAGACTTAACTAAAACAAGACTCAACTAAAACAAAACTTAACTAAAACAAGACTTAACTAAAACAAAACTTAATTAAACTAAACTTAACTAAAACAAGACTTAACTAAAACAAGACTTAACTAAAACAAGACTTAACTAAAAAATAAACTTTACAACAAAACTTAACTACAACAAAACTTAACTAAAACAAGACTTAACTAAAATAAGACTTAACTAAAACAAGACTTAATTAAACTAAACTTAACTAAAACAAGACTTAACTAAAAAATAAACTTAACTAAAACAAAACTTAACTAAAACTAAACTTAACTAAAACAAAACTTAACTAAACTAAACTAAACTAAACTTAACTAAACTAAACTAAACTAAAAAAGACTTAACTAAACAAGACTTAACTAAAACAAGACTTAACTAAAACAAGACTTAACTAAAACAAGACTTAACTAAAACAAGACTTAACCAAAAAAGACTTAACTAAAACAAGACTTAACTAAAACGAGACTCAACTAAAACAAGACTTAACTAAACAAGACTTAACTAAACAAGACTTAAGTTTAGCTTAGTTAAGTCTTGTTTTAGTTAACTAAACAAAACAAAACAGAACTAAAAAATAAACTTAACCAAAACTAAACTTAACTAAACTAAACTAAACTTAAACTAAACTTAACTTGAACTAAACTTAACTAAAACTAAACTTAACTAAACTAAACTTAACTAAACTAAACTAAACTTAAACTTAACTTGAACTAAACTTAACTAAAACTAAACTTAACTAAAACTAAACTGAACTAAAACTAAACTTAACTAAACCTGAACTTAACTAAACTTAACTAAACTAAACTTAACTAAAACAAGACTTAACTAAAAATTAACTTAGCTAAAACTAAACAAGACTTAACTAAACAAAACTTAACTAAAACAAGACTTAACTAAACAAAACTTAACTAAAGCAAGACTTACCTAAAACAAGACTTACCTAAAACAAAACTTAACTAAACAAAACTTAACTAAACAAAACTTAACTAAACAAAACTTAACTAAACAAAACTTAACTAAAACTAAACTTAACTAAACTTAACTAAACTTGACTAAACTAAACTTAACTAAACTAAACTTAACTAAAACTAAACAAGACTTAACAAAACAAAACTTAACTAAAACAAGACTTAACTAAACAAAACTTAACTAAAACAAGACAACTAAACAAGACAACGAAACAAAATTTCAATAAAACAAGACTTAACTAAACAAAACTTAACTAAACTAAACAAAACTTAACTAAAACAAGACTTTACTAAAAAATAAACTTAACTAAAAATAAACTTAACTAAACTAAACTTAACTGAACTTAATTTAAACTAAACTTAACTAAAACTAAACTTAACTAAACTAAACTGAACTAAAACTGAACTTAAATAAACTTAACTAAACTAAACTTAACTGAACTTAATTTAAACTAAACTTAACTAAAACTAAACTTAACTAAACTAAACTGAACTAAAACTTAACTAAAAATAAACTTAACTAAACTAAACTTAACTGAACTTAACTTAAACTAAACTAAAACTAAACTAAACTTAACTAAAACAAGAATTAACTAAAAAATTAACTTCACTAAAACTAAACAAGACTTAACTAAACAAAACTGAACTAAAACAAGACTTAACTAAAACAAAACTTAACTAAAACAAGACTTAACTAAAAAAATAAACTTAACTAAACTTAACTAAACTAAACAAGACGTCACTTAACAAACCTTAACTAAAACAATACTTAACTAAAACAATACTTACAAAACAAAACTTAAATAAAACAAGACTTAACTAAACAAGACTTAACTAAACTAAACTTAACTAAACTAAACTTAACTAAAACAAGACTTAACTAACAATAAACTTAACTAAACTTAACTAAACTTAACTAAACTTAACTAAAACAAGACATAACTAAAACAAGACATAACTAAAAAATTAACTTAACTAAAACTAAACAAGACTTAACTAAACAAAGCTGAACTAAAACAAGACTTAACTAAACAAAACTTAACTAAAACAAGACTTAACTAAAAAATAAACTTAACTAAACTTAACTAAACTAAACAAGATGTCACTTAACAAAACTTAACTAAAACAATACTTAACTAAAACAATACTTAACAAAACAAAACTTAAATAAAACAAGACTTAACTAAACAAGATTTAACTAAACAAAACTTAACTAAACAAAACTTAACTAAACTAAACTAAACTTAAACTAAACTTAACTTGAACTAAACTTAACTAAAACTAAACTTAACTAAAATAAACTTAATTAAACTAAACTAAACTAAACTTAAACTTAACTTGAACTAAACTTAACTAAAACTAAACTTAACTAAAACTAAACTGAACTAAAACTAAACTTAACTAAACCTGAACTTAACTAAACTTAACTAAACTAAACTTAACTAAAACAAGACTTGACTAAAAATTAACTTAGATAAAATTAAACAAGACTTAACTAAACAAAACTTAACTAAAACAAGACTTAACTAAACAAAACTTAACTAAAGCAAGACTTACCTAAAACAAGACATAACTAAAACAAGACTTAACTAAAACAAGACTTAACTAAACAAAACTTAACTAAACAAAACTTAACTAAAACTAAACTTAACTAAACTAAACTTAACTAAACTTGACTAAACTAAACTTAACTAAACTAAACTTAACTAAAACTAAACAAGACTTAACAAAACAAAACTTAACTAAAACAAGACTTAACTAAACAAAACTTAACTAAAACAAGACAACTAAACAAGACAACGAAACAAAATTTCAATAAAACAAGACTTAACTAAACAAAACTTAACTAAACTAAACAAAACTTAACTAAAACAAGACTTTACTAAAAAATAAACTTAACTAAAAATAAACTTAACTAAACTAAACTTAACTGAACTTAATTTAAACTAAACTTAACTAAAACTAAACTTAACTAAACTAAACTGAACTAAAACTGAACTTAAATAAACTTAACTAAACTAAACTTAACTGAACTTAATTTAAACTAAACTTAACTAAAACTAAACTTAACTAAACTAAACTGAACTAAAACTTAACTTAACTAAAAATAAACTTAACTAAACTAAACTTAACTGAACTTAACTTAAACTAAACTAAAACTAAACTTAACTTAACTAAAACAAGACTTAACTAAAAAATTAACTTCACTAAAACTAAACAAGACTTAACTAAACAAAACTGAACTAAAACAAGACTTAACTAAACAAAACTTAACTAAAACAAGACTTAACTAAACAAAACTTAACTAAAACAAGACTTAACTAAAACAAAACTTAACTAAAACAAGACTTAACTAAAAAATAAACTTAACTAAACTTAACTAAACTAAACAAGACGTCACTTAACAAACCTTAACTAAAACAATACTTAACTAAAACAATACTTAACAAAACAAAACTTAAATAAAACAAGACTTAACTAAACAAGACTTAACTAAACTAAACTAAACTAAACTAAACTTAACTAAAACAAGACTTAACTAACAATAAACTTAACTAAACTTAACTAAACTTAACTAAAACAAGACATAACTAAAACAAGACATAACTAAAAAATTAACTTAACTAAAACTAAACAAGACTTAACTAAAGAAAACTGAACTAAAACAAGACTTAACTAAACAAAACTTAACTAAAACAATACTTAACTAAAAAATAAACTTAACTAAACTTAACTAAACTAAACAAGACGTCACTTAACAAAACTTAACTAAAACAATACTTAACTAAAACAATACTTAACAAAACAAAACTTAAATAAAACAAGACTTAACTAAACAAGATTTAACTAAACAAAACTTAACTAAACAAAACTTAACTAAACAAAACTTAACTAAACAAAACTTAACAAAACAAAACTTAACTAAAACAAGACTTAACTAAAAATAAACTTAACTAAACTTAACTAAACTAAACTTAACTAAACAAAACTGAACTAAAACAAGACTTAA
The DNA here is from genome assembly GCA_038048925.1 of Garcialebias charrua. Classification (NCBI taxonomy): domain Eukaryota; kingdom Metazoa; phylum Chordata; class Actinopteri; order Cyprinodontiformes; family Rivulidae; genus Garcialebias; species Garcialebias charrua. The sequence continues at coordinate 5,611 of JBBPBX010005398.1, forward strand.
CTAAACAAAACCTAACTAAACAAAACCTAACTAAAAATAAACTTAACTAAACTTAACTAAACTAAACAAGACGTCACTTAACAAAACTTAACTAAAACAATACTTAACTAAAACAAGACTTAACTAAAACAAGACTTAACTAAACAAAACTTAACTAAACAAAACTTAACTAAACAAAACTTAACTAAAAATAAACTTAACTAAACTTAACTAAACTTAACTAAAACAAGACATAACTAAAACAAGACATAACTAAACTTAACTAAAACTAAACTTAACTAAAACTAAACTTAACTAAAAATAAACATAATTACTTTGTAGCAATAAGTGGCTGGAAAAAGGAAATTGAGCATATAACGAACAGCTGGAAGACCTATTAACACTAATTAGGTCAATTGACAACATGATTGGGTATAAAAAGAGCTTCTCAGAGTGTCAGTGTCTCTCGGAAGCCAAGATAATAAGAGGATCACCAATTCCACCATTGTTGCACAGAAAGATAGTGCAACAATACCGGAAGGGTGTTACCCAGCATAAAATAGCAAATAATTTTAAGTTATCACCATCAACCGTGCAGGAACACCTACAGCAACACTCTCTGTATGAGAAGTTCCAGTCTGGATTCAGAGCAGCTCACAGTACTGAGACTGCATTGTTGAGAGTAACGAATGATGTCCTCATGGCTGCTGACACTGGTTCTCCCTCCATCCTTGTCCTCCTTGACCTCACTGCAGCCTTCGACACTGTGGACCATAGTATCCTCCTCCACCGTCTTCATGTGGAGGTCGGTCTCTGTGACACTGTCCTGGACTGGTTCAGATCTTTCCTCTCCAATAGGCTGGAATGTGTCAGTCTTGGCAATGCCACTTCCCAGACAGTCGGTGTCTCCTGTGGTGTACCTCAGGGGTCAGTTCTGGGGCCCCTGCTGTTTTCCCTTTACATGCTGCCTTTGGGTCAAATTATTAATCAGTTCAACATTTCCTTTCACTGCTATGCCGACGACACACAACTTTACATCAGGACTGGAGCATCATCATCATCCCTATCTCCATCTTCACTCACTGCTCTCACTGCACTCACTGCTCTCTCTGCCTGCCTGGAGGAAATAAAGGCATGGATGAATCAAAACTTTCTTCAACTGAACTGCTCCAAGACCGAGGCCATATTGATTGGCACCCCTCACCAGATACAAGCATCAACTTTAACAACAATCTCCTTCTCTGGTCAAGACATCCCCCTCTCCACCTCTGTTACAAATCTTGGAATAAAAATGGACTCTCATCTCACATTTGAAAATCACATTAAGCATCTGTTTAAAACCTGCTTCTTCCATCTTCGAAACATCTCCAGACTTCGCCCATCTCTGACTTTTTCTGATGCTGAGAAACTCGTCCATGCCTTTGTCTCCTCCAGGCTCGACTACTGCAACTCCCTGTTTATTGGTATCCCTGGCAAAAACATTCAGAAGCTTCAATATATTCAAAACAGTGCAGCTAGGATTCTGTTGAGAGTTCGCAAATTTGATCATATTACACCCATTCTCCATAACCTCCATTGGCTTCCTGTCACCTACAGAATTCAATATAAAACTGCTCTCATTACCCATCAATGCTTGCACGGCACTTCACCTGACTATCTAAAGGACATTCTTGCACCATATTCATCCACCCGGTCTCTACGGTCACAGAACAGTAATTTACTTCATATTCCTCGGACCAAATTGAGGACCATGGGAGACCGAGCATTCTGTGTGGCTGCCCCCCGCCTGTGGAACTCCCTCCCTGATGACCTGAGAGCTCCACAGTCACTGGTTGACTTTAAAAGCGGCATTAAGACTTTTCTTTTTAAGCAAGCCTATTCTGCCTCCACATGATTTTATCTTTGATCTTAGCTGTTATCTTTATTGATTTTACTTGATTTTATCACTTGTTTTATTATTATTATTATATATTTTTTTTTAAGCAAGCCTAAATCTACATGATTTTATCTTTGATCTTAGTCGATATTATTGTTGATTTTATTTGATTTTATCACTTGTTTTATTTTTTATCTTTACCTTGTTACACATTGTAGCACTTTGAGATTTTTATTAATGAAAAGTGCATTACAAATTGAATTCATTATTATTATTAAAGCTGTCCACAACCTTGCTCCTCCATACCTTTCAGACATTATTCACATTGCTACACCTGCTCGTACCCTCAGATCCTCTTCTTCCATCCAGCTCATTGTTCCCATTGCCCGTCTTGTTACTATGGGGAGCAGAGCATTCAGCTGCTCTGCTCCCCAGCTCTGGAACTCACTCCCACCTGATATTCGCAACACAGACTCATTGCCACATTTCAAAGTCAAACTCAAAACTCACCTGTTTAAAGTAGCCTATGCATGATAACAATTGCATTGTCTTATTTTTTATTTTATTTTTTAAAATTCATTTTACTTGTTTTTTCTATGTTTTTAATGTGTCTGGTTTATTTTTATTTTATTTTTTATGATTGACAATGTAAGGTGACCTTGAGTGCCAAGAAAGGCGCCTACAAATAAAATGTATTATTATTATTATTATTATTATTATTATTATAACATCATCAAAAGATTCAAAGAATCTGGAACAATCGCTGTGCGTAAGGGTCAAGGCCGTAAAACTCTACTGGATGCTCGTGATCTCCGGGCCCTTAAACGTCACTGCACTTCAAACAAGACTTAACTAAAACAAGACTTGACTTAACTAAAACAAGACTCAACTAAACAAGACTCAACTAAACAAGACTTAACTAAAACAAGACTTAACTAAACTAAACTAAACTAAACAAAACTTAACTAAAACAAGACTTAACTAACCAAAACTAAACTAAACTAAAACAAGACTTAACTAAAAAAATAAACTTAACTTAACTTAACTTAACTTAACTAAACTAAACAAGACGTCACTTAACAAAACTTAACTAAAACAATACTTAACTAAACAAAACTTAACTAAAACAAGACTTAACTAAACAAGACTTAACTAAACAAGACTTAACTAAACAAGACCTAACTAAACAAGACCTAACTAAACAAGACCTAACTAAACAAGACCTAACTAAACAAGACTTAACTAAACTAAACTAAACTTAACTAAACTTAACTAAACTTAACTAAACATAACTAAAACAAGACATAACTAAAACAAGACATAACTTAACTAAACTTAGCTAAACTTAACTAAAACTAAACTTAACTAAAACTAAACTTAACTAAACTTAACTAAAACTAAACTTAACTAAAAATAAATATAATTACTTTGTAGCAATAAGTGGCTGGAAAAAGGAAATTGAGCATATAACGAACAGCTGGAAGACCAATTAACACTAATTAGGTCAATTGACAACATGATTGGGTATAAAAAGAACTTCTCAGAGTGTCAGTGTCTCTCGGAAGCCAAGATGGTAAGAGGATCACCAATTTCACCATTGTTGCACAGAAAGATAGTGCAGCAATACCGGAATGGTGTTACCCAGCGTAAAATAGCAAATAATTTTAAGTTAATTTTAAGTCGCCCCCGCCTATCTCTCGGATCTGATTCACCCATATGTCCCTCCACGTGCTTTGAGGTCAGAGGATCAGGTACTCTTAATAGTTCCAGAAACTCGCCTTAAGCGCAGGGGTGACAGGGCGTTCTCTGTAGCAGGACCAAGACTCTGGAACGAGTTACCGCTGCTCATCAAACAGGCCCCCTCCCTCTCGGTTTTCAAATCCCGGTTAAAAACTCACTACTACTCCATCGCTTTCAATGCCAGCTGATTTGTATTGGATCGTTTGATTTATGATCTGCAATGTTTTTATGTTTTTCGTGTTGTACTTCATTGTCTGTGTTGCCTGTTGCGTGTTTGTTTGTCCAGCACTTTGGTGTGGACTTGTTCCTGTTTAAAGTGCTTTATAAATAAAATGGTATGGTATGGTATGGTAACCGTGCATAACATCATCAAAAGATTCAAAGAATCTGGAACAATCGTTGTGCGTAAGGGTCAAGGCCGTAAAACTCTACTGGATGCTCGTGATCTCCGGGCCCTTAAACAGGAATGCCACTGTCAAGGAAATAACAGAATGGGCTCAGGAATACTTCCAGAAAGCATTGTCAGTGAACACAATCCACCGTGCCATCTGAAACTCTACAGTGCAAAGAGGAAGCCATTTCTAAGCAAGCTCCACAAGCTCAGACGTTTGCACTGGGCCAGGGGTCATTTAAAATGGAGTGTGGCAAAATGGAAGACTGTTCTGTGTCAGATGAGTCACGATTTGAAGTTCTTTATGGAACACTGGGACGCCATGTCATCCGGACCAGAGAGGACAAGGATAGCCCAAGTTGTTATCAACGCTCCGTTCAGAAGCCTGCATCACTGATGGTATGGGGTTGCATGAGCGCTTGTGGCATGGGCAGCTTGCATGTCTGGAAAGGCACCATTAATGCAGAGAACTATGTTCAGGTTCTAGAACAACATATGCTCCATCTAGACGTCATCTCTTTCAGGGAAGACCCTGCATTTTTCAACAAGATAATGCCAGACCACATTCTGCAGCAATCACAACATCATGGCTACGTAGGAGAAGGATCCGGTACTGAAATGTCCAGCCTGCAGTCCAGATGTTTCACCTATAGAGAACATTTGGTGCCTCATAAAGAGGAAGGTCTTTATGAGGATCCGTTTTGGTGGACTTAGAATCGCTTCTCTGTTTTTTGCAGATGATGTGGTCCTATTGGCTTCATCAGATCGTGATCTACAGCTTTCGCTGGAGCGGTTTGCAGCTGAATGTGATGCGGCCGGGATGAGGATCAGTTCCTCCAAATCCGAGGCCATGGTCTTGAGCCGGAAAAGGGTAGCATGCCCTCTCCGGGTCGGGGAGGAGGTCCTGCCCCAAGTGGAGGAGTTTAAGTATCTCGGGATCTTGTTCACGAATGAGGGAAAACTGGAGCGTGAGATCGATAGGCGGATAGGTGCAGCGTCCGCAGTGAAGCGGGCGCTGTACCGGTCTGTCGTGGTGAAGAGAGAGCTGAGTCAAAAGGCAAAGCTCTCAATTTACCGATCGATCTACGTTCCCACCCTCATCTATGGTCATGAGCTTTGGGTTATGACCGAAAGAACAAGATCTCGGATACAAGCGGCTGAAATGAGTTTTCTCCGCAGGGTGGCTGGACTCTCCCTTAGAGATAGGGTGAGAAGCTCAGTCATCCGGGAGGGACTCGGAGTAGAGCCGCTGCTTCTCCACATCGAGAGGAGCCAGTTGAGGTGGCTCGGGCATCTGGTTAGGATGCCTCCTGGACGCCTCCCTGGTGAGGTGTTCCGGGCATGTCCCACCGGGAGGAGACCCAGAGGAAGACCCAGGACACGCTGGAGGGACTATGTTTCTCGGCTGGCCTGGGAACGCCTTGGGATTCCCCCAGAGGAGCTGCTCCAAGTGGCTGGGGAGAGGGAAGTCTGGGCCTCCCTACTTAGGCTGCTACCCCCGCGACCCGACCCCGGATAAGCGGAAGAAAATGGATGGATGGATGGATAAAGAGGAAGGTGCGACAAAGAAGGCCCAAGACGATTGAACAGTTAGAGGCCTGTATTAGACATGAATGTAGAGCATTCCTATTTCTAAACTTGAGAAACTGGTCTCCTCTGTCCCCAGACGTCTGTTGAGTGTTGTAAGAAGAAGGGGGGATGCCACACAGTGGTAAAAATGGACTTGTCCCAACTTTTTTGGGATTTGTTGATGCCATGAAATTTTGAAACAACATATTTTTCCCTTAAAATGATACATTCTCTCAGTTTAAACTTTTGATCTGTGATTTGTGTTCTATTCTGAATAAAATATTAGATGTTGACACCTCCACATCAATGCATTCAGTTTTTATTCACAATTTGTTTAGTGTCCCAACTTTTTTGGAATCTGGTTTATATCCAAGAATACATCCAAAAATACCTTTAGTACATCAAGAAAAGTTCAACCTGAAAAAAGAAGCCAACTGCAGAGTCCCTGGAACACAGTCCTTGGAACACGGCCCGTGGAACACAGTCCTTGGAACACGGCCCGTGGAACACAGTCCTTGGAACACGGCCCGTGGAACACAGTCCTTGGAACACGGCCCGTGGAACACAGTCCTTGGAACACGGCCCCTGGAGCATGGTCCATGGAACACGGTTATAGGACCAGAAGAAACAGGTCCACACCCATCAATGTACCTACAGATTGTTTTTACCACCAGACTTCTCCTTCAGTACATTTTACCCAACGCTTTGTTTCAAACTTTAACGTATGAAGAGCAAGATCGGCAGGGATTTATCCTTTAAGGGTTCCTAACGTGTCCCCTCCCACAAAGACCTGAAGGTCAACACATGTCCTTTAGAACATGCAGTATGTCTGCACATGAATCCTTCAGATGTTTCTCCACACCGTTTCAAAGATCGTCACAACCTGACATTCAAATCTTATGAGGGACCCATACAACGCTCACCCAGGACTTCTGAAACCCGGCTAAGAGCAAACCCTGGACTGAGCCTCAGTGATGTTCTTTGGCCTCACTCCTAACTTGAGTCCTGGGTGCAACCTTGACCTTTGACCTTCAGAGGAAACAAGAAGCCTGCCTGAGGAGAGGTGGACGGTCATCTGGTGTTTTCTTACGAAGACGCTCACACTCTGCTGACTCAGCTGGTCCAGTTGACCGTGAGAAGACTTCTCCACAGCAGCAGTTAAACTCCACCAACGTCTGAACGATCAGCCCACAGCACAACTGTCTTTAGCGCAACATTTTACGACTGTTTGTTCGTTCAGGGCGCTGCACTTCTTTCCTCTATTACTTATTCATCCTGGTTTCAGATGTAACGCAACCGAACACCCACAGTCGGCAACCAGAGCTCTACGAAACGTGAATACCTGGAAAAACCTCCAAATAATGTCCAGCACTGACAATCAGTGGTGGGATGTAACTAAGTACAAGTATTTTGTTACTGTACTTAAGTACATCATGTATCTGTACTTATACTTAAGTAGAATTAAATGTAGGTACTTTAACTTTTACTCCACTACATTTTACTACACTACATTTTACATGAAGTACCAACTGTATCTGTACTTTCTACTACACTGCATTTCTATAATGTGTTGAGTTACAAGTTACATTCACGTTAAAGTTTTTGATTTGTCGTTAGTTTGAAAGTAACAGATGTCGAAAGTGTTGGTCCATTGACTCACTGCAAAGTGGACAGGTAACATTAGACCCACCTTCAAGAAGAACTGGACCAATGACTTATATTCAAGTATAAACGTCATTGAGCTGGGAGCACCCACAGCACCACTAACACACCCACAATGGATTCCACCACAGAGATTCAGCCAGAAGATACACACCACCCATGACCTTATTGAAAGATTATTGAAATATTATTGAAAGACTATTGAAAGACTATTGAAAGACTATTGAAAGATTATTAAAAGACTGTTCAGTACAGCAAGACAGATTCTCTCTCCCAAAAGAACCAGACTGGACTCAAAAAACTTTGAAAACCAACTTCTTCTGAACTTGAACAATAAATTCTTGCTGCAACATTAAAATGTGTCAGTTCATGGATGTTAGGAGACAAGAGATTTCTACAAATGTCTTGACACTCTGGTCCAAGTTTTGAAAATGGTGTCAGGAAGTTAAATATTGTTCATATTGACCCATTACAAGTTGACTAGACAGTATTTTAACTAGAGTTGAAGACAAACTGGAGTTGAAATGATCAGATGTTCCTTTGTTAGATCTAATGCTCCTTTTTTTAAATAGATAACTTTTTACTTAAAGCTGCACTATGTAACATTGTAATGTAGTCTGTAACTTCTAACAATACATTTTTAACATATTTCTTCACTCTGTCATTATCTACTGACAGACTGATGTTAGACAAAGTAATCTCTGAAAAAAACTATAGTCCCCTTGCTTCTCTATCAGCATTTATAAAAACACTAAAAACACAGAGTGACCCGCCGTTAACCAGCCAATAAAAACAGAGTTTGTAACCAGCCAATAAAAACAGAGCTTGAATTTGAATTTCAGCAGAGCAAGGGGGGCAGAGCCATATATGGCTCTGAGGGGGAGGGATCAGAATGCTTTGCCTGTTGAAAATTTTTTCTAAGTTCTGTGCTACAGAAAGTTACACATAGCACCTTTAATGTTTTTACTGCAGTTAAAATGAAACATTGGTTTTGCTTTTGTGTTGAACAAAAACATTCAAAGGTAAAATCATTCTTATTTTGCTTAATGACATTTAACTCTTCATGTCATCCCTGAAATTCTGACGCACAGAATCACAAGTCCAAGTGTGAACTGTGTCACAGAGTAAACACAATAAAAACATGTATTATCTGCAGTATTAATCATTAAAATGACTCAACACTGTTAATGTATTACAGAAAATATACATACAGTACACACACTTAATGATACTTTTTGTTAGAACAAGTTTGCGGGGTAGGTCTACTTTAATGAGGGGAATTGATTTATGGAATGGTTTGAATAATGATATTAAAAAAGAGGAATCATTATTTGTATTTAAGAAAAAGATCAAGAATATAAAGCTGATGAGATATAGTTAAGTTAGTTAATATTAGGGAAATAAAGTTAATATTAGGGAAATAAAGAATAATTGTGATAAGTTTTGTGGTTTGTTGTATT
>JBBPBX010005398.1:15258-31897 GCA_038048925.1 Garcialebias charrua
CTGATATTTAACCACAGTCGCATAAAGTAAAAAAATAAAATTAAACATGCTGAATATAAAAAAACAAAACAATTTGCATCACTTAGTCAAAGTAAAGCTATTGGACAAAATGTAGCTTTTGTAAATAAGTGGTAGATTAAAAACACTGAACAAAAATGTTTTAGTAAAAAAAGTTTTTTTTTTTCAAAAGTTAGTCTTTTTTTTTTTTAAAGTGCTTTGTGGCTCTGCCGAGGAACCGGAGCACCAAGATATGTCAAAGCAAACATAAAAAAAGCTTTTGACTGAACCGTTTCACGAGTGAAAGAACTTTTGACCCTAACCAACTCCCTTTTGAATCAGTAACATCTGTATCCAGCTGTGCGTTTTATGCACAGAGGTGGTGCTAGTTGACAGCAGGGTGCAGGGGTGGGCACGGGGAGACGTCTTTCCGCACCGAACGGAACAAACGTTCAACATTCTGATCTGGACTCGTCTCGTCGCTGTACAGGCGTCTGAAACCGTCGTAGTAGTCGTCAGAGTCTCCTTGCTCGCGGCGCCCTCCTCTGGCCAGCCTGTGGCGCAGCGAGGGGCTCCAGGTTTGCTGCTCCTGAAACTGAGAGCCGTCGAGGATGTAGACGGAGTTGGTCGGCAGAGCAAACTCCAGGCTGTGCAGGTACTCGTCCACGATCTCTTTGCAGTGGATGAACGCGGCACTATCCACCTGGAGACGACACGAGTAAAATAAAAAGTGGGTTCAACTGGACACAAACATGGCGTCCAGTCACGTTTCAAAACGGATGATTTGAGGTGACCCAAGCTAAAATTAACTGTTGAGGTTTGTAAAATGACTGAATTTTACAACTTTTTTTAAAGCAGCTTTAATCATAAACTTGTCGGAAAGCAACAATTTATCAAAATGTACCAATATGTGCCTTAAAAAAATAAAAAACATATATCCTCGACTTACGACGTTTTGGACTTACGTCACGCATCAAAAAAAAAGAAAAAAAAAGTATTGTACAGTTACCAAGCACTTAGCCTATCTTAAAGACCGTGTAAAGTGAATTTCAACATTTTCTTCAATAAACATTATAAATGTCATAATTGTAATCTTGTAAATGAGTAAAAAGTCTCAAAATTGTAGCTCAATTAATTTTGGAGTTATAGAGCAAACTGTGTATAAACATATTTCTTTTTCAGGATTTTTTAGGCGTGTTTTAAACGGGACCGCGTTTCGTCACGCGGTCCTCATTAGTATAGCCCCACCCCCTGCAGCTCCAGCCGTATAAATTCGCCTCGGTGGAGCCGTTCACTCGCGAATCGCAGATAGCATCAGATAGCAATAGCATAGATATTTTGTTCATTGTTAGCTAGCTAATCAATTATGCCTCGTTCGTGCATCTTCCCTGGATGTCGCAATGGTCAGGGCACCCGTACAAATCATAACATGTTTTTATACCACGTGGTTTTATACCGAGTATCTGTAGTGCCTGGATAGGTCAATGGATAAAGCGCTTGCCTTCTGTCCCAAACTCCACGGGTTCAATTCCCGCATGGTACAACCTTTTTTTTTTTTTTTTTTTTATTCATTCCAGATTAAAAACACACAAGAAAACTATTTACAAAAACAGCGTAACTCTTGGAAAAAGTAGCTGTTACAGACAGAACTCAGATAAAAACAGAGCAGGTTTACTGGCTCTGCTCCTGTCTGCCTCTCCACAGCTCAGCTGCAGCTCTGAGCTGCAGGCCGCAGTACTGCGCTGAAACCACGCCCACGCGCTGACACGCCCCCACAGTTTCAGACAAAGGGAAAATTATGTTTTTTCGTGATTTTTGAGACTTAATTTTATAAAGAAAACAATGTTTTTAATCAGTCAGATTTATATGGGTGATTAATAACACATATTTATGCCATGTGACAAACTAAAAACACACATTTAATTTCACTTTACACGGTCTTTAACACAGTTTTTAAAGATTGAGTGAGTTGAAATGTCTCCCTCCGCCCTAGCAGGATCCATTCACATAAAGGGAGCTAGCTCACTTTATGTGAAAGTGAGACAATTCAACTCACTCCATCTTTAAAAACTGTGTTAGAATAGTCTAAGTGCTTGGTAACTGTACAGTACAGTATATTTATTTATTTATTTAAAAAGTGCTCCAACTTATGGCGATTTCGTGTTACGAAAGGTACGTAGGAACGGAACTCGTTCGTAAGTCGAGGACCACCTGTGTGTGCATATACCGTATACCGTATACTGTGTATATATATATATATATATATATATATATATATATAAATTTTTTTTTTTTAAATCATCTGTGGTATCTCCAGTTTCAAGTAATCAGCACTAAGGTAAAATATCAGCTGGCAGTATTAACACATTTTGGTTTAATTCTATGTATTTTTTTTATTATTTCTTCAGTAATGATAAAAACAGACACTTGGAGATCGTTGGTACTCGATAGTTTTAGCTTCTTACTGACGAGCACTGCTCAAAGCCCTGCAGCTGGCCCGAGCCGGTCTCTTACATGTGCTTTCTTCAGTAGGTCGGTGAAGACGGTGAACCAGTCGGGCGTGAGCGCCTCCAGCTCCAAAGTGATGATGGCCAAGGCCAACGTGGAACCTTTGAACTGCCAGAGCTGGTGGCAGGCCATACAGTGCTGCACCTGCCTGGTCCACAGCGACGCCTGGAGGCCCGCGGGCCTCTTCTGATGCCTGGGATCAGCAGGGAGCGAGCAGGGGCCCGTCGCGGAGTCGACGCTGGAGCAAAAGCTGATGGACGGATCGAGGTGGGGGTGGCCAGAGACGAGCAGGGCGTGGAACTGGATGGAGAGGAATGAGGAAAGATGCCAAAATGTTAGCATAACGATGTCACTGTTTCAGTGTCCATGTGTCACTCATCTGTGTTTACTATTCATTTCCAACCAGTTTTAACATTTGACAAAACGTCAGTCATTACCGGTACATTCATGACATCATCTGTTCCTGATTCTCTGTTACTCCCAACGTGTTTGTTGCCAAATTTAAAATCTGCACGATCCTTTTTCATAACGCTCCATGATCACCATGTTTGTGTTGCGTGCGTTTGTTTTCATTGTGAGCAAGCGTCAAACCTGTGTGGGAGCTCAGCTCGGTGTAAAAATGTTTCATGTTTGACAAACATCTACTGGGATGACTCGGCAGCGTTCGGTCTGCACGAGGAGCAGCCGGTGAAGAAATTCACCGTCGGTGCATTCTTGTGCTTGCTGCAGGCGTCTCGTTTATTCGTGCACATTGAGTTTCATTCATGTGTTTTTGTTCGCCTCCAGCAGAAAATAAGCCATGTGTTTAAGAGGAAGTGGAACTGTACTGGGAGGTAGATTCAGCACTGCAGAATCACAAACTTGCTCCTTAAAAACCAGTCGGCTTGAAGAAACCAATATGTGTCAGGACCACATGACGAGCGCTTTGTGAGGTGAACCATCAGCCTCACGTGGTGAAACAATCGAGCGCGGCGCAGCTGACTGCACCTCTCAGTTTTACTCTGATGCAGAATTACTCTGACGGATAATCTCTGTAAATCCTCTTAGTTTGTATCGACGTGTCCCAGTGAAGTCTGTGGAAAAATCTGTTCTAGATAAAGAACTTCAAAAGGGAATGCAAAGTATCTTCAGGGCAGATATATATATACACACATCATATAATTGTGAAATATTTACAGTGCAATATTTAAAATATATATTTATTTGAATATTATAATAGAGAAAAATGTCTTTATTTTATTATAGTTTTATTCTTACAAGATGCATCTTTATTTAATAAGTCTTGGGTTTTGTAACAGCTGAAGTGAACTGATATCAACTATAACCGATAATTGCACTCCTGACACCAGGGCTGGGCAATATCTCAATATTTTTAAAATAGAGAATTTCACACGCGATATAAAATGAGACTATATCAATATAAAACAATATAGTCTCATTCTCTATGTAGTTATAATTATAGTTGGAAAATGTGCCAGCTTTGCTCCCAGTCTGCACCTTCACGTGGCCCCTCCTCCTCTACCTCACTGAATACAAACCCAGTCCCTCACCCGCTCCCCCAGCTGTGTAAAACTCTGCGCTGCTGCGGCTCCCACTGTGCACACACTAGATGCAAATGCAGATATTAGTTGTCACTATACTGTAGTTGTTGACTCGCAGTGCAGACACTCTGGTGACATGGATGTAAACTCCTGATGTGAAGATGACTGGGTGGCTGCTACAAAAGGAGAGGTTTGGTGTTCTCCAGGACATTCTAACTGGTTTAGAGCAGCAAGGTATGAAGTTGTCTTCCCATTAAAGATCACGGAGACAGATGTCCAGTTTAGGGTGATTTAGTTGCTGTGTTTCTTCTGGTATTTACACACAGCAGTGAACCAGTAAAGCACAAACAAGTTTGAACAACAAGGCTCCATCCATGTCGGGAGAGAAAAAAATGCCAACGCAAAGCACGCAGCACGGCACTTTACAGAGCGGTGCATTCAAGAGCATAGGAACCATGAAACTTAGAAACAAGCCGTAACCAAGCTTTGACTCTGAAATATAATTTTGTTATTACTTTACAGAAATAAAAAATATTGATATATCGTATATCGCCATTCATCTTAAAAATATTGAGATATTAATGTTGGTCCATATCGCCCAGCCCTGCCTGACATCTATTCTCAGAGGATAAGAAGAGATTGTGTCTTTCAGTAACAGCTGTTGGGAGTTTATGGCTTAAAAAAATAAGTTCAAATCTTCAAATCTCAGTACTGGAGACACATTTCGTGGTGTAACGAACATGGAATCTGTTGGACTAAAAAGAAAAAAAATCATAATTTTCCAAACAGTGGAAATCAGATTTTATAGCTGAGGAAGCTCTTTATGCGACTCATTTTGTGTATTTTTCCAGGAATCTGCGGGCTGTATTCATAAAGCATCCAGCAGCTGGCTCACAATCCCTTTTATCACCGTAGATGCATTCCTTTTAGGAGGAAAACATATAAAAACAAAAAATAACTGTAGGTGTTTACTTTCTGTTTCGTCATGGTAGATGAAGCGCTGCCACCAATTTTTGTTTTGTTGTTGCTTCTCCAGGCTCAAACTAATGATTCCAGCCAAAATGCTCAACATCTAAGAGCCTTGGCAGATCATCTCCTCTTTAATGATCAAACCCTGGCTTCTGATTAAAGCATTATGAATACAGCCCCGGACCCAAGTGCATGCTGGGACCTAAATGGTGTTGTGTACGTCCGTTTGTTGGCAATCCAATCAGTGGTTAGTGTTTTAGGACACTTAAAAAAAAGGTTTTAGCAATTACTGTTGTATACAGATCCAAATGGTGAACGTTACATCGCTCGGGGGTTTATGAACAATGACAAATCTTTTAACGTTGGACTCAACAATCAAAGTAATTTTAATCATCCTACACATTAGATCGTAAAAACACTCCACTTGGTGGCATCAGGGTTCATGTTTTCACAGGAAGGCTCCAGAGAGGTGGAAGTGCCTTGGTTTGATGGACAGCGTGTAAAGAGAGTCCTGTGCTGTTAAAATTATTTTTATATTCTTCATTTGCTGGTTTTTCCTTCACATACAAACTATGTGAATGATTTGAATTAGCTCTGGAAACAAATTCCTCATTTATCTACCAACAAATGTAATGGTTTTAACTGTAAATGAAGAAATAACCATTTAGAATTCCAACTGAATCTTTTAATTCCAAAGATATTTAGCACATGCACCGCAAAGAAAAGCACCAAGATTTTGCACTTGAGAAGCTGAAAGCAACAATTATTTTTCATTTTTGCTTAAAATAATATATTTATTATTGATGGCCAAGCAGCAGTGTTGCTCCGCAGGATGAGAAAGCCAAATTCAAAACGAAGATCCTGTAAGCGCGCTTGTTGATTTCCACGTTTTATTTTTATTTTTAGTCTCTGCTGTGGAGATGATTGAAAAACTAAAGTGCACAAGTGAACTGAACGGAGTTTTTAATATTTATTATGGGCACAATGAATAAAATGTACAATGCATTTTTGGACCAATTCTTTAAGGTACTCATTGCAATGTGAGGAAAACTGGATCCGAAAGAATTCAGAAAACAAAATCTGCCTACATTTTCCCACTGCTCACATCACTGTTTAATGCGGCCCTAAATGGGAAAAAACAAACAACTAAGCTGACATCTACCATGTGCATTTGTTTACCAACAAAAGCAGCCGAACAATGGCTACAACCACAGAAAAGCCATTTTAGAGAGAATTTGGAAAATTTTGAAGTATTTGCTCAGATTTGTGGATTTAATATGCAGATGAGCTTCCAGCATATTTTGCTATAAGTGATTTGTTTACATTGAGAGTAGACTCACATTTCAGAACATCTGGAAAACTACTGGAGTAAACTTTCAAACGACACCATTTGATATATCGTATTTTCCGCCGTACCGCCTTATAAGTCGCATCTGTCCAAATATGTCAAAAAAAGAAGAAAAAAATCCATAAATACCTCGCTTCACTGTATACGTTGCATCTAGTATGCATCACCACTGACAACCTGGAGATGTGGGCTGAACTCGGAAATGTGGGCTGGTGTGACAAAAATTGATGGGCTGCCAAATGGGAGCACAGGAGGACTTTAACAAGAATTTAACAAGATTAACACTTAAAAACAATTGTTTGCTTGAAATTATAATAAAGGTGTTTCTCAGTTGAACTTTTTCTTAATAAATCAGGGTATATGCAGAAATTCCAGAGTTGAATTTAATACCTTTTTAATACCATCAAAATATTTTTTTAATACCATCACGGCACCGAGCTGTAACCGTAGCGGCAACCTGTTGTACTTCAGTTTAGAGCAACTAATTGTAAAGTGGTAGATTACTGTCATTTTCTTCCTAAACTTTGGTAGTAAATGTAGTTTTATAACAATTACTGGATACATCAATTTGCTTCTTGCCTCAATAAAAGCACTGACCTACTTGTTATTTAAATAAATAAATAAATAAATAAATGTCACATTTTTGTCATCTGTGTATGTTTCCCATACTTGACAGACGAAATTGGCCTCTGCATTTAACCCAACCACCACCAGGTGGTGCAGTGAGCAGCCGTAGTCAGCGCCCGGGGAGCTGGGGAAAATAGATGTGCACTCATAGACACCCCAAGGTGTGCCGTGGCCTTATTTAAATCTAACCCAAGAGAAAAAGTTTAATTGTTCCCACACATAACATATCTCTAATGGCAAACAAAAACTGTAAACTTGAAAACAGAACAGTTTAGTTAAAATAATTCAACACTGAACACATGCATAATTCAAAAAGAGAGATAGAAAATAATAACTACTGTATTTTTCATCCTGTAAGTTGCAGTTTTTGCATAATTTACATGCCTTGCAACTTATAAGACGAAGTGACATATTTATAGATTTTTTTTCCCATATTTATAAACCATAACACTGAAATATGGCCGTTTCATTCATTCTGACTGAAAAAAAAAAAAAAAACAGTTCATGATATCTATTGTAGTAATTGTATGGCTTGCTGTTGTATCATGTAATAGGAAAACGTGCCTATAATGACAAATTTAAAAAAGTTCAAGACAAAAACAACTGGGGCCTCATGTACAAAGACTTGCGTAGATTTCTTACTGAAAAGTCACGTACGGACAAATCCAGAAAAGTGTCCACGCACAAAAAAATCCAGATTTATCAAACTGTGCGTACACCGGAATCCACGCACATTCCTTATGTACAACACAATCAACGTGGAATTCAGCGCACATGAGAGAGTGGCCGACTCCGCCCTTGACACGCCTCCGTATGAATATGCAAAGTCATTCAAATATGCCATGCACGACAGGAATGTCGTCTCTGCTCCATTGCAAATCATGTCGGAACGTGGAAAAAAGAGGAACTTCACGGACTGTGAACAGAAATCACTTCTGAGTGAGGCAGAGAAGCACGGAAAAAGGCTTCATTCGGCACGCACAGTGCAAAACAAACCATCCACTTTTAAATAAGAAGTTGACCAAGCTGATCTAACATGCCTGTATAGCTTAGTGGCGAACGCGCCCGCCCTTCGTCCCAAAGGTCGTGAGATCGACTCCCGCTTGGTACAATGTTTTTTTTTTTCATTCCGGATTTAAAGACCACAGGAAAACTATTGAATGAAACAACAAGAAATAGAACAATACATGAAATGAAAGGAAGCAGACGATTTATTGTTTTGTAAATAGTTTTCATGTGTATTTCAATCTGGAACGAAAAGAAAAAGAAAAACGTTGTACCATGCGGGAGTCGATCTCACGACCTTTGGAACTAAAGGCAAGCGCTTTACCCACTGACCTAAACGTAGGCGTGTTAATACAGCTTGGTTAACTTCTTATTTAAAGAAATTACATCTCATTGTTGTCAATATTGTTGCCACTATCTGGCGCATGCTTTTATATCCACTCATCTAATTGCGTCCATGTGGATGTAATAATCGTTAATCATGTGTGTTTGGTGGGATTTATGATTGTTTTCATATCATGGACACAGTTTCACAGATCACCTGTAAGTGTCGCCAAAGGAACAATAACCACAGAAACGTGCGTACGCAAGCAGGGGAGCAGCCGTGGATTTCTACGTGGAAGCGCAGATATTCCCGTTCATATCAGATTTGATACATACGCCACTTTGCGTGGAAAGTGACGTGCGCAATGTTTTTGTGCGCACGCATGGTTGATACATGAGGCCCCTGGACTTTATTAATTATACTATTTATTATACTATTATACTATACTTTATTGTTTTTTTATTGCATTTTTTAGAATTCACCATGTCCTGGATGACTGAGAATCTTCACTAGCTATTAATGACTCAATCGGCCTGCCATACTCTCCCCACCTCTCTGCTCACTGCTTCAATCCAGCAGCAAGCTGCACCACGGTGGCGAAATGCAGCTAATTTGACCATTAAAGTGCATTTACTAAGAAAATGACAGACAGAAAAACACCTCTGCTATAATTTTGAGCTAACAAAGAATTGTTTAGGTATTTTTCTTGTTAAATGACGGCGAAACGAGCCGCGCTCCTTTTTCCTGTTTTCACCGCTGAGCAATCACGGTGCACACAGGCACTGAGGCAGCGACACTTTTTTTAAAAAAATAAAGCCGATTTAACCATTAAAGTACTTTTATTAAGAAAACGTTAGACTGAGACACCCCTTTTGCTATAATTTCGAGCTAACAAACAATTGTTTAGGTAAATTTCTTGTTAAATGTCGGAAGATAAAGTCGCGCTCCTCTTTCCTGTTTCTTTTTACAGACATGATACCAGCTGTAGGTGCGCGCGCACACTGACTGACGATATGACGTCTTTGTTTTAGCTAAGGTCCTACTTGGAACATAAAATTAGAAAAGATAAATAAATTCACAGACCTTTTTTTAGACGACAGAACAAGAAAAATATAGTTGTGTAGGTTTAAAAAAAATTAATACCTCGTCAGATGACGTTTATTACTTTTTAATACTTTTTAATGGCCTTAATTTGTGTTAATTTCATTTACTACCTTTTAATACCTTTTACAACCCCGCGGATACCCTGTAAATGCACTTTAATGGTCAAATTAGCTGCATTTTGCCAGGGCTATGCAGCTGGTTTGACTTGCAGCGAGCAGAACAAAGGTGGAAGGACTGTGGCAAGCTGATTGTATCATTAATAGCTGGTGAAGATTCTCAATCATACAGGACATGGTCATACATGACATGGTCATACAGGACATGGTCATATAGGACATGGTAAATTCAAAAAAGTTGAAGACAAAAACAGTAAAGTATAATAAAGTCCAGTTGTTTTTGTCTTGAACTTTTTTGAATTTGTCATTACAGCCATGTTTACCTATTACATGATACAATGGCATGCCATACAGCTACTACTACTCTGCTGCTATGTAGTGGCGAAAATGGTAGTGTTCAGTTTTTTTCCCCAGTCAGAATGAATGAAAACGCCTCGCACAGTGATCGTCTGACATGGGCACCAACGACCCCCGTGACCCCAAATGGAATAAGCGGGTAAAAGCTAAAGGATGGATGGATGAAAACGGTCATATCTCAGCCAAAAATTGGTTTAAAAATACGGGTGGAAAAAAATCCATAATTACGTCGCTTCGCCCTGTAAGTTGCAGGGCATACAAATTATGCAAAGAAACGCGACTTATAGGCCGAAAAATAAGGTAGTTGGTTATAGAACACCAAAGTTTGTGCTCCATAATCCAGGTATAAAATCCAACAATGTGGGATGAAACGGCTAGGCACAAAAAAAAAAACAGTCTAGATGACCTGACTGAACATTGTTGGGTCATTTATAGAACTTTAAGTTCCACTTCACGGTTTGCAATGAGTACCTGTAAGTGTGAGGAACGGAGGGACGATGTACGGGGTTTCTAAATG
This sequence comes from Garcialebias charrua, assembly GCA_038048925.1. Classification (NCBI taxonomy): domain Eukaryota; kingdom Metazoa; phylum Chordata; class Actinopteri; order Cyprinodontiformes; family Rivulidae; genus Garcialebias; species Garcialebias charrua. The sequence goes on from JBBPBX010005398.1 coordinate 25,673, forward strand.
TAAACTTGATGCATGAGGTTTTATCACGTGTGCTTTTGTACTGCTCATGTTTTTTATGCAAAGACTAGAACTTAAAGTGTTTCAAAGCCGAGCCAGCTCTCTTTGAAATGCTTTAGATCCAGTGAGAAAAAATAATAAAAAATAAAGTAGGGGTGCACCGATTTCAATTTTCTGGCCGATCACCGATTACCGATTTTTAGAAAGTCTGACCTGCCGATTCCGATTTTGGCCGATACTGATTTTCAGGTGTTAAAAGGTCAAAATGCACCCTACATTTTCAGGATTTTCCAACCTTTGCTGAGGCAGATAAAATCGGTAGATAAAATCGGCTTCTCATTTAAAGATCGGCCGATCACCGATCTCCCCAAATTAAGGAAATCGGGGCCGATCGATCGGCTGGCCGATTTATCGGTGCATCCCTAAAATAAAGCATTGTTCGCTTATCTGCTGAGCTGTAACTTACAATGTGAATGAAGTCGACTGGTGTTGCTGTGTACAAGTCCCAGTGCAGCTTGTCCAGAATGATCCTCTCCATGCGAAGAATCTCCGCTGTCGAAAAGTTGCAGCCACTCCGAACAACCAGGTCTTTCACAGAACCTAGAACCTGTTACAGACACCAACCAACAGAGGCCAAATAAAACCATTGTTTTAAAAATTCACTAAACTGGGCGTTTTTTTGTTCTCTTCTACACTGCTATGTTGTTAGATTTGCTTTTTGGGTTCCTAAAAAGAAAAGGCGTTACCTCATCTTCCTCATTGACTTTGGCAGCCAGGACCAGTGACGTAAAAGCAATGCATTTCAGGTATTTTGTTTGTGCCTTAAAACAAAAACAGTTTTAGTAAAGCGCAAGAACAAACGACTGAAATTATAACGCCGGTACATTGCAAAGACATTTTCAAAATGGTGACTTTAACCCTTTGATGCAAAACATGGGTCAAAAGTGACCCGGCTGAGTTTTTATTTTCTATATCTTTGCAATAAATTAATTTCATTACAGTATTCAGTATTCAAGGCATTCCTCAATTAACTTGTTTTTGATCATCATATATCCTTATTTTATTTTTTCCTTTCTTACCTTTTTAATAAGAACCCTTTTTGTACCACTACCCCCTTCTAATGCACAAAATGGGTCAAAAACGAGCCACGTTCATTTTCCAGGTTACTTCGTGTATGGTTGAGTGTTTCTATGATATACTTTTGAAATAAATTAATTTGATCATTTACTTTTCCAAATATGCAGTAAATATCTTGTTTTTGTTTGGCACAAATCATCATTTTTATTTGTCCTTTTTTAAGTTATGAACAAGCACAGCTTTTGTATTTCTACATCAAGTTTACACACATGGGTCAGAAACGACCCGCATGGATTTACCACAGCATTTGGTGGCAACAACTTTTTCATCAGTGTCCCTCTGGCTGAGAAGCTCTTCAAGAACAACCTGATCATTGTTGGGACTCTTCACCAGAACAAGCAGGACGTACCACCTATCATGAAGCCGTCCAAATCACAGGAGCTTCATAGCTTGGAATTTGGATGGATGGCAACATGACCATGGTGAGCTACGTGCAGAAGAAGGGAAAGGCTGTTGTCCTACTGAGCACCATGCATGATGACAAAGCAGTCGGAAGAAGAAACCACAAGTGATCCAGTACTACAACAAAACGAAAGGAGTGAACACAATGGATCAAATGGTTAGCAACTACAGGTAGTCCTCGACTTATGACGGCCTCGATGTACGACGTTTCGCGGTTACGTTACGCATCTCCCATTAAAAATGTTTTTTTTATTTTATTTTTATTTTTTTTTATTTTGAAAGCCGAGTTCAGAGTTCCTTCCGGTTTTGACAGCAGGAGCTTGACGGCAGAGGGCCGGACCTGCAGACCTTGGACCGGCAGACCGACGAGGAGGGACGAGCTAACATGCTAATAGACCTTACTGTAAAGCTGTGGACCGCGTGAAGCAATGGAAAACTACAGGCAGCTGCAGAGCTTGGAGGAACAACGAGCTAACATGCTAACAGGCAAAAGAAGGCTTCACCAGCTCCCAGTAGGTTATTAACTCTTTTTTTTCCTTCATTATGGCTCCAAATGTATGTGTTTTTTTGATAATTATGTAGGGTACCGTGTTAGGATAGGCGGCTTGGTAAAATACAGAATTGTACGTATAAGGTGCAGTTTGGGCGTATTTTCCGACTTACGACGAAAGTCGACTTACGACGTCACGTAGGAACGGAACTTGTTCGTAAGTCGGGGACTACCTGTACACATGTCTGAAGAACAAGGAGGTGGCCCATGGTTCTCTGGTACAATATGCTGGATGTTGCCACACTCAATGCCTACACCAACTTCAGCGCACAACACCCTGATTTATATGGGTGGTGCGAGTAATGCACGCCAGCTATTTATCAAGGAACTGGGCAAAAAGCTTGTCATACCACATATGAAGAGATACATGGAGGACACAAACGAACTTCAGAAGCATATTACTGAGGCAATGGGAAGGTGTGGGTTAAAACAAAACACAGCCACCACCCAGCTACAAGAGGACATCAGACAGGAGGGGGCCAAAGGAAGAGGAAGATGTGCACGATCTGCCCAGTTTCGAAAGACAGAAAAGCCAGCAGCTGGTGTTCCCAGTGCACCAGGCCTGTGTACAAGGAGCTCAAACACTCCGTGATCATTTGTGAGGCATGTAAAAATTGAGATGGCAGTTTGTGTTCGAGTGATGTGTTCAATTGTGTTTTTGTTTGGTCACATTTCACCAGTTTACAGTTGTTGAACCACCGATAAAGTTCAGTTCAATAGCTGTTATGTTACGTATGTGTGACAAAATGACAAACATGATGCAAGGCTCAATGGGATTAATCTGCCTAAATAATGGTTGAATGAAACAAATTTAAATAACAGTTTTGCCCCATTCACTGCTAAAGTAATTACTTGAAACACATTGTTATTATATATTAAGACATTTAATTTTAAATCACACTTTGATGACCCGTAAGTAGTAATATATATAACGGGGTCGGCCGTGGCGTAGTGGTAATGGCAGTCGTCCCCCGATCGGAAGGTTGGCGGTTCGAATCCCAGTTCCCCACACCATGTGTCGTTGTGTCCTTGGGCAAGACACTTAACCCCGAGTTGCTCCCGGTAGGACTGGAAAGCACCTTGCATGGTAGTCTGCCGCTACCGGTGTATGAATGTGTGTAACATTCAATCTGTGTAACGCTTTGAGATTTTCACTAATGAAAAGCACGTTATAAATTGAATTCATTATTATTATTATTATTACTGTATTATTATATAAAAAGTATTTTTGTTCTTAAAGTAGGAAATTAAAATAATAAATGATCTGTGGTAATTAAAAACAAGATATTTAAAGTATACTTGGAATATTCAATCATAAAATAATTTTTTTTCCAAAAGAGAGCAAAGAAAAACTCAGTCAGCATGAAATAACCTGGAAAATAAATGTGGGTTATTTTTGACCCATGTTGTGCATCAAAGGGTTAAGACTAAAACGCATAAACCTGGAAACCAGTTTGTCCTGCTGCTGTGGTTTTACCTTGACAGTGGACAGCAGCCTGTTGAGGACACACACGCCCAGTGCATAGGTCTCGGGACAAAACTGAAACGTCCTGCTCATTTCTCCAAGCCAGAGGACCACTTGTTGGTGTTGGCCGGAAGAGATGTCAGTGCCCTGCAGATCAAATTAAAACCATGTTTAATGGAAAACTATGAAACAAAGATAATCCAACATTAAAGTCAGGCTTTCCAGAGCTCTGATATGGTAATTTACAAAAAAAAAAAGGGAAGGAAACAAAAAATGCAAATATCACTTTTCCAGTTTCTTTAAATAAAAATACTGGATCCCTCATGCACTGTGATGACACACAATATTTGCTCACTGGTTTAGCACTCTTACAGCTTTGTCTTAATTTTCCTAAACATCACAAAGGTTCATTTGATTTCAGACAATTTTGAGTTTTACCAAACAAGCATAGTCATAAATGTCTAATGTGTACGTTTAAAACAACTCAAAAGTTGCATAGCTGTATCCTAAACCTGCACCCACCACCGTCTCACCTGAATGTGGCCATTTTTGAAGACAGGAATTTTCCAGAGACGAGCCTCTCGAAGCAGAGCGGCCTCCAGCAGGCCAATCAGCCGAAGGCTCTGTGCAGCTTCCGGGTTCTTCATCAGTTCCACAGCACAGGCCCAGCTGTACCAGGACACACACCTGATGGAAAACACACAAGAAATAATGTTAATTTACGCTGAAGTATTGCAGTAAGATCTGATATTACGCTCCAAGGATACTGATGTATTGTGAGACTTATGGGATACCAGAGCAGGTACACACACTATTCTGGTCAGTTTGTCCTTTTTCATGCCTCATTTTGGGTGAAACTGTTAAATTTATACACCAAAAACGTGCATCTAAATTGGTAAGTGTGTTGTGAAATTTGGGGAGTGGTGGCGCAGAGGTTAGAGAAGGTGAACCTGTGATCGGAAGCTTGCCGGTTCAACTCCCAGTATCGACAACATCAAAATGTGGATGGGAAAGGTGAGACAACCACATCTGCCTCCTCCTTTATTTGCCCCACTCTGGGCCCTTGAGGCCCACCATCTGCTCCCTTGGGTGACCTAGATAGCAGCTCTCTGCTCCACACAGAGGGCTGTGGTAGCTTGGCGGTCAGTGCTGGCATCAGGAAGGGCATCATCAGGTGTTAAAAACAAAACAAAAAAAACTGTAATTTCTGGACTATTGAGTGCACCTGAATATAACCTGTGCCTGCTGAATACAGCACCTCAGACTGAGCAAGTCTTTTGGAGGAAAGATGAAACGTTTCTACAATTTATTTTGTTTTTTGAATGTCCAGAGGACCAGATGTAACTTTTTAGATGTGCCTGCTAAGTTTAAAAATAAATTTTAAATTTTACATTAATAGGCCGCACTTGTCTATAAGCTGCGGGTGTTTATGTTGTAACATGAGATATTTACTGGTACACAGAAAGATTGTTTTTTTCTTCTTTTAATTAAATATGTACTGGTAACACGCACAAATACAGTAAATGGTTTTTTTTTTGCCAAGTCTTTGTGCAACTTGGTTCACTGTGGAGACCCATGAAAAAGAGAAAAGAAAAAAAAAATTATGTAACAGGGCTGGAATTTGTGAAAACACTTAACAAATTTACCCACGTGAAACAATGAGATTTTGATTAATTGAATGGGAAAAACAAGCCGTCTTTGAGGGTCAATAGTTAAGATAAACTACAAAGTTGGAACATCTTTCAAAATTTAAACGAGTCATGCAAAGTGGGACTTTACTAGGCCTGTCACGATAAACAATAAATCAATTAATCGCATGATAAATGACAATTATCCACATCATTTTCATTTATCGGCTTTATTGTTTCTTCGTGTCTCTCTTTCTACAGAAGACACAAAAGGCTCAACTCAGGTGCTCTTCACTGACCCCTCCCTTTCTCTTTAAAATGCATTTCAAAATCGCGTTTTTAGCAGCCAAGCGGAGAAGCTAAGCTAACAGGTCAACCTCGGGAAAAATCTCTTGTCTTGTCAAAACTCCAAAATTCACGGTTGAAACCTGTGCCTTTGTCTAAAAAGTTTTTCTCTGCAAAAAGAAGCGGAGAACTTGTTTACTGATTTTTTTATTAAAAGCTTTGTGACATGCTATGCTAAAGAGCTCAAACCACACCGAGCGTCCGCCATTTTGAGAACCGAAGAGAGACAGCCCATGTCACATCAAGGAGCATCCCTCCCATTTTTAGAGACACATTGCTCGCTCCCTCACTGTTCAACCTTCGGTTCAAACAGTCTTAAGCCGGATTCCCACCGGACGCGTTTCGAGCAGCTGAAGCAGCCGGTTTACATGCAATGTCTATGTGTCCGAGCATCGAGGGGCGGCGAAGCGTGACGCGGTTTGAGCAGTCCGAGCAGCGCAGCAGTTCTTTTCCGCGCACGCGGCGCGTCTACAGCAGCCGCTGCTCGACTTCAACTAAATGAACTTTGACCTACTTCGGCTGCTCGCCACGTTGCAGCAACCAATCGGGAGAGGCTCTGCTATGTGATGACGCAACGGCAGGACTTTTTTTGGACTTTTTAAACTTAGCCTAATGAGCCTCCATGAAGAAACCAGCCTCCGGTAAGAAACATGGCATTTTTACAGTTGCCGCTGTCCCCTCAAGCGTATGATCACCCCAAA
>JBBPBX010005398.1:32607-56316 GCA_038048925.1 Garcialebias charrua
ATCAGCGACAAATTTAAATATATTTCATATTAGTATAGGAAAAACATGTATTTAGTATTATTTACCTCTTATGTAGTCATCATTTAGAAAACATTCACTGCATACCCAGTGCTTTGTAAGATAAAATCTTGTCTCTACTGATACAGTAGTTATCTTCTCAAGAGGTCTGGTTTGTCCAATGAATCAGACCCAGTACCTTCTTGCAATGAGACAACAGTCCTAACCACTAAGTTTCACAGTTTTGGAACACTGGATTCACACACCATTATCTTTTTCGACGATACGGTTGTACGACAATAGCATGTCTTCTGAGCAAGACTGCTGCTAGATCAGAGATGCCCAAGCCTTCCTCAAGGGCCGCCATCTTGCACATTTTAGATGGTTTTCTGCTCCAACACCTGATTTGAATCAATAAGATTTTAACAGTCTTCTTCAGAACATGAAGCGGTAATTCAGCTATTTAATCAGGTGGGATGGAGTAAAGAAACAAAATATACCCAGTTTGATATTAGGTATTTCTGAAGTGGAACTGGTTAGATAAGAATTTAAAAAAGGGTTAAATTGTCTCATCAGGACCAATTTCTTTAAGTGACAAACCTTTCGTCCCCCATCCAGAGGACTTCCTCAGTTTTCGGCATAACCAGATCAGTCCCATAGCCTTCACTGGAGTTCTGGCAGAGACAATCCACTAAATAATTAGGTTGTGTTTGGAGGAGAGCAGCTGCTGACTCAGCAGATGTTTAATACAGCTGTTTCTTTATTTATTGTGATCACATACACATTCTACTGGGCACGCAGGCAGCTGACATCTTCCATTTGGGGACAAATCCCTGCCATTATGTTGCACAAATCCTGTATAAAACAGCACAAACTATTTAACTGAAGATTTATTCATTGGTAACTCTGACCCTTTTTTAAGTGAAAAAACAAATAACAAATGTATTAGAGAATTAATAATTAGAGAATGTATTAGTAAACCTGCTTCTATATTCTTCTGGGATAATTTATTTAATGATATCTGTTGGAAAGATGTTTGGTTGTTACCTAGAAAATACTTTATAACTAATAAGATTCGAGAAGTATCCCTAAAGATTCTGCATAAATGTTATCCTGTAAACTATATAATCTCCAAGTACCGTCCAAACGTAGACCCAATGTGTTCACTCTGCCACAGCTCTGAGGAGACCATCATCCATCTCTTCTGGGACTGTTCTCATACTCAGGTGTTCTGGAAAGACATTTTCATGTATGTAAATAGAAAGTTAGAAATTGACCTACCATTTGACGCTAAAATTATACTGTTTGGTTTCTTTTGTCCAAATATTTCAAGTGAGAAAGTTTTTGTTGTAAATTTAATACTACTCTTAGCCAAATTTTACATCCACAGCTGTAAATTCTCCTTGCTAAAACCTAGATTTATAGTGTTTTCTAATTATATTTCTTCTTACTTATCTACTTTAAAGTATTGTACTAATGCAAAAGCTTTAAAAACTAAAACAATCTGTAACGAATTTCTGTTGTAAGCTGCCCAAGACACATTTTTGTTTTTATTTATGTGCCTTTATTCTCTTTTGTGTTATGCATGCCTTAAGTCTCGAGCCATGTTTGACATTGTAAGATTTTTTGTACTTGTTTTTTTCTAAATAAATAAAATAAAAATAAAAAATAATAATAAAATAAAAAATAACACGGTTCCGTTAGTGTGACGTCATAGAGGGCGGAGTCAAGTCGTCGATGGGCGGAGCCGCAGCGAACAGCCGTCTTCAGATCTGCTTCCTGTCTGGGTTTTTTCCGCTTTAAAAAAAAAAAACTTTCTTTCTTTACTTCGCCTTTTGTTTTTAGCTACAGTTTTTGTCCGTGCACATTTAGTTTTAAAATTTTAATGTATTTATAAAGAATGCGGCTACTTTTTTCATATTTTCTACGAACTACTTTGTCTTCCGAGATTGTTTTTTCGAGCAGCATCCTCGCTGTGTTTTGTTTGTTTGGAGGCTCTCTGTGAAAATGGACTGATTTTTTTTTTTTTTTTTTAGAATTGTTTTAAATGCACTTTCCGTGGAAAACTGTGTTTGCACTAGCAACCAAATAGGTAAGTTTACTGAAAAGAGAGTAGAAAAAAATCCTGGAAGACGCTTTTGTCTGCAGGAGGAACATTAGCTCGTATCACTCCGCCTGGTTTGTGTTTGTTGTGTGTTGCACGCCGCGCAGAACATTTGAACTCATTTCTACTTTATGGAGCTGAAGTTTTGCTTTGCCTGGATTCACAGAGTCCTGCAGCAAGGCTCCTGCGCAGTTTGTCAGCAAAGTTTGAAAATGGCGTTGTTGTGTAACAAAGGACAGGACATTTCCTGCCGCAGACTTGGCTCCTTTTGTACTTACGCATTCCTAACTGACTGATTTACTTCTGTATGTCAGGGGTGTTTAAATGGATAACCAGTACTGTATAAATAAAGGTTTAATGAAGAAGAAAAAAACTACTTTGCTGAAATCCTAAACTTTACAATAAAAAAAAGAAAGAAAGCACTTTTAGCAACATTTATCAAAATGAAGCAGTTTACCACAACCTGAACTTCCACTTGGTACGAGTTAAAGTGAGGAAAATCACTACATTTTGATGTAAAGCACTAAGAAGACTAAAATAATCGTTACAGCTGTTGCCAGTGGCTTATTGGTGTCACCATGGTAACCACACTGTCCGTTGCTCCATGAAAGCACTCTCAAAAAAGGCAGGCAGACAGGCTAAAAAGTAAGCCTCAAACTGTTGCTGTATGAATCTAAACTTACAAAACCTAAACTGTGATTGTGTTTAATAATAATTAGGATATCTGTTGTGTAAAGTTTAGGCCGTCACGATAACACATTTTGCTGGGAGATTAAAGGTGAAGTCTGCAGTTTCTGTAGAACATCAGCACTTAGAAAAAATTTCAACAAGCAAAGCATTCTGATCCCTCCCCCTCAGAGCCATATATGGCTCTGCCCCCTTGTGGTCTGTTGAAATTCAAATTCAAGCTCTGTTTTTATTGGCTGATTCAAATTCAAGCTCGGTTTTTATTGGCTGGTTACAAACTTTGTTTTTATTGGCTGGAAAATGGCGGGTCACTTTTTCTTTTTAGAAATGCTTATTTACCACCTGGAGAAGCAAGGGGACAATATTTTTTTTTAGTTTTTTTCAGAGATTACCTCTCTAACATCAATCTAGTGACAGAGTGAAGAAATATGTTAAAAATATATTGTTAGAAAAGTTACATATAGCAGCTTTAATTGTCTCAGAAATTATTGCATAAACAAATTTTTTTTTTTTTTTACAATAATAGTTAACATGAGTCTCACAATACATCCGTATCCTTGGAGCGTAATATCAGATCTTACTGCAATACTTCAGCGTAAATTAACATTATTTCTTGTGTGTTTTCCATCAGGTGTGTGTCCTGGTACAGCTGGGCCTGTGCTGTGGAACTGATGAAGAACCCGGAAGCTGCACAGAGCCTTCGGCTGATTGGCCTGCTGGAGGCCGCTCTGCTTCGAGAGGCTCGTCTCTGGAAAATTCCTGTCTTCAAAAATGGCCACATTCAGGTGAGACGGTGGTGGGTGCAGGTTTAGGATACAGCTATGCAACTTTTGAGTTGTTTTAAACGTATACATTAGACATTTATGACTATAAACGTATACATTAGACATTTATGACTATGCTTGTTTGGTAAAACTCAAAATTGTCTGAAATCAAATGAACCTTTGTGATGTTTAGGAAAATTAAGACAAAGCTGTAAGAGTGCTAAACCAGTGAGCAAATATTGTGTGTCATCACAGTGCATGAGGGATCCAGTATTTTTATTTAAAGAAACTGGAAAAGTGATATTTGCATTTTTTGTTTCCTTCCCTTTTTTTTTTTGTAAATTACCATATCAGAGCTCTGGAAAGCCTGACTTTAATGTTGGATTATCTTTGTTTCATAGTTTTCCATTAAACATGGTTTTAATTTGATCTGCAGGGCACTGACATCTCTTCCGGCCAACACCAACAAGTGGTCCTCTGGCTTGGAGAAATGAGCAGGACGTTTCAGTTTTGTCCCGAGACCTATGCACTGGGCGTGTGTGTCCTCAACAGGCTGCTGTCCACTGTCAAGGTAAAACCACAGCAGCAGGACAAACTGGTTTCCAGGTTTATGCGTTTTAGTCTTAACCCTTTGATGCACAACATGGGTCAAAAATAACCCACATTTATTTTCCTGGTTATTTCATGCTGACTGAGTTTTTCTTTGCTCTCAAATAAATTTATTTTATGATTGAATATTCCAAGTATACTTTAAATATCTTGTTTTTAATTACCACAGATCATTTTTTTATTTTTTATTTCCTACTTTAAGAACAAAAATACTGTTTATATTACTACTTACGGGTCATCCAAGTGTGATTTAAAATTAAATGTCTTAATATATAATACAATGTGTTTCAAGTAATTTCTTTAGCAGTGAATGGGGCAAAACTGTTATTTAATTTGTTTTCATTCAACCTTTATTTAGGCAGATTAATCCCATTGAGCCTTGCATCATGTTTGTCATTTTGTCACACATACATAACAGCTATTGAACTGAACTTTATCGGTGGTTCAACAACTGTAAACTGGTGAAATGTGACCAAACAAAAACACAATTGAACACATCACTCCAACACAAACTGCCATCTCAATTTTTACATGCCTCACAAATGATCACCGAGTGTTTGAGCTCCTTGTACAAATAGGCCTGGTGCACTGGGAACACCAGCTGCTGGCTTTTCTGTCTTTCGAAACTGGGCAGATCGTGCACATCTTCCTCTTCCTTTGGCCCCCTCCTGTCTGATGTCCTCTTGTAGCTGTGTGGTGGCTGTTTTTTTTTTTTTACCCACACCTTCCCATTGCCTCAGTAATATGCTTCTGAAGTTCGTTTGTGTCCTCCATGTATCTCTTCATATGTGGTATGACAAGCTTTTTGCCCAGTTCCTTGATAAATAGCTGGCGTGCATTACTCGCACCACCCATATAAATCAGGGTGTTGTGCACTGAAGTTGGTGTAGGCATTGAGTGTGGCAACATCCAGCATATTGTACCAGAGAACCAAAGGTGGGCTCAGACCGCTAGGTAGCGCTAATGCGCTAATCCGCTTATAGCGGACCTAAACAATTTGTTAGCTTTACAGCGGATTGGCTAACTTTTATAATTCATAAGCGGATTTGCGCTATTTTTATTTAAAATGCAGTACCGCTAATAACTAATTATCTATCAGTAAAAACGAAAAAACTTATTTACGGGCTCTTAAAATTAACCGGACGACTGCTAACAGAGCATATCCTGTCAGCGCCGGATGTGGTCCGTGACAAAAAAGCGTCCCCTCAGTCTCTTTACTTGAGAGCGAGCGCTCTCAGTTAGCAGCCAGTGTGTTACTCTGCAGCCTTATTGCTTGTTTTCGAAGAGTCAGACGAAGAGTTTTTAACATGGAGGGTGAACTTATGGATGTTTCTCAGCGGCCTACGCGACGCGTCTGGATTTTAAAAGTAGTTCGCCATTAGCACTGTCCAAAATGGCGTCCGCGATAGCCAAGAAGCTAAGGACTTTCCATGAAAACACGGTAAAAACAATTATTTCTTTGCTGAGAAAAAATATATTTCATAGCTGACGTTATAGAACAAGTTGTTCTGAGCTTGAGAGTTTCACGAAATGGTCAAATCTGCTGGATTTAAAAAAGTAGTTCACCATTAGCACTGTTCAAAATGGCGTCCGCGACAGCCACATAAGTTTTGATTTGATGTTTATTCATTCATTTTAAAAGAACAATACAAAACAGTTTCATCAGATACAAGAATACAAGTAGGATAAAATGAAAGGAGCAGAAAGAAGATGAAATCTTATTATATCTGCCCCTTATTTCACAGTTTGTTCAAACAATGATAACCTTCAAACTACATCACAAAATGAATAACTCTACTTAATTTTTCTAACTGTAATACACAAACACACTAAGCTACATCATAAGTACAACATAAGTGTAATACACAAACACACTAAGCTACATCATATATAGTTTTTGAGCAAGTCCTTTTTGACCTTTTTCTTAAATGTATACATTGATTTTGCATTTTTAACATCACTCTCCAGAACATTCCACAATCGAACTCCCTGAATTGAGGTAGACCATCTAGTGGTACTAAAAGTAACAAAAGAAAGAAAAAAAAAACAGCCAAATATGTCAGCAGTTTAGCTAACAGACTTTGGAATGGGTACATTTTGTCCTTGTCAAACCTGTTGAAGAGAACCAAACTAAATACTCTGAAACTCAAACAACTTACTTACTTAATTGTTGAATTTAAATAGCGGTTTAGAATTTAGCTTCCCCTAATTTTCATAAGACATTAGTGCTTTTGAAATAGCGGACCTAAATAAATAAATTAGTGCTTTTGAAATAGCGGAACTAATTTTTGGATTAGCGCTGCCCAGCACTGCAGAGAACCATGGGCCACCTCCTTGTTCTTCAGACATGTGTACAGGTAGTCCCCGACTTACGAACGAGTTCCGTTCCTACGTGACGTCGCAAGTCGACTTTCGTCGTAAGTCGGAAAATACGCCCAAACTGCACCTTATACGTACAATTCTGTATTTTACCAAGCACTTAGCCTATCCTAACACAGTACCCTACATAATTATCAAAAAACACATACATTTGGAGCCATAATGAAGGGAAAAAAGAGTTAATAACCTACTGGGAGCTGGTGAAGCCTTCCTCCGCCTGTTAGCATGTTAGCTCGTTGTTCCTCCAAGCTCTGCAGCTGCCTGTAGTTTTCCATTGCTTTGCGCGGTCCACAGCTTTACAGTAAGGTCTATTAGCATGTTAGCTCGTCCCTCCTCGTCGGTCTGCCGGTCCAAGGTCTGCAGGTCCGGCCCTCTGCCGTCAAGCTCCTGCTGTCAAAACCGGAAGGAACTCGGAACTCGGCTTTCAAAATAAAAAAATTCAAAATGATTTTAAAAAAAAATAATAATTTTAATGGGAGATGCGTAACGTAACCGCGAAACGTCGTACGTCGAGGCCGTCATAAGTCGAGGACTACCTGTAGTTGCTAACCATTTGATCCATTGTGTTCACTCCTTTCGTTTTGTTGTAGTACTGGATCACTTGTGGTTTCTTCTTCCGACTGCTGTTGTCCACTGCTTTGTCATCATGCATGGTGCTCAGTAGGACAACAGCCTTTCCCTTCTTCTGCACATAGCTCACCATGGTCATGTTGCCATCCATCCAAATTCCAAGCTATGAAGCTCCTGTGATTTGGACGGCTTCATGATAGGTGGTACGTCCTGCTTGTTCTGGTGAAGAGTCTTAACAATGATCAGGTTGTTCTTGAAGAGCTTCTCAGCCAGAGGGACACTGATGAAAAAGTTGTTGCCACCAAATGCTGTGGTAAATCCATGCGGGTCGTTTCTGACCCATGTGTGCAAACTTGATGTAGAAATACAAAAGCTGTGCTTGTTCATAACTTAAAAAAGGACAAATAAAAATGATGATTTGTGCCAAACAAAAACAAGATATTTACTGCATATTTGGAAAAGTAAATGATCAAATTAATTTATTTCAAATGTATATCATAGAAACACTCAACCATACATGAAGTAACCTGGAAAATGAATGTGGGTCGTTTTTGACCCATTTTGTGCATTAGAAGGGGGTAGTGGTACAAAAGGGTTATTAAAAAAGTAAGAAAGGAAAAAATAAAATAAGGATGTATGATGATCAAAAACAAGTTAATTGAGGAATGCCTTGAATACTGAATAATGAAATTAATTTATTGCAAAGATATAGAAAATAAAAACTCAGCCGAGTCACTTTTGACCCATGTTTTGCATCAAAGGGTTAAAGTCACCATTTTGAAAATGTCTTTGCAATGTACCGGCGTTATAATTTCAGTCGTTTGTTCTTGCGCTTTACTAAAACTGTTTTTGTTTTAAGGCACAAACAAAATACCTGAAATGCATTGCTTTTACGTCACTGGTCCTGGCTGCCAAAGTCAATGAGGAAGATGAGGTAACGCCTTTTCTTTTTAGGAACCCAAAAAGCAAATCTAACAACATAGCAGTGTAGAAGAGAACAAAAAAACGCCCAGTTTAGTGAATTTTTAAAACAATGGTTTTATTTGGCCTCTGTTGGTTGGTGTCTGTAACAGGTTCTAGGTTCTGTGAAAGACCTGGTTGTTCGGAGTGGCTGCAACTTTTCGACAGCGGAGATTCTTCGCATGGAGAGGATCATTCTGGACAAGCTGCACTGGGACTTGTACACAGCAACACCAGTCGACTTCATTCACATTGTAAGTTACAGCTCAGCAGATAAGCGAACAATGCTTTATTTAAAAAAAAAAATCTCTCACTGGATCTAAAGCATTTCAAAGAGAGCTGGCTTGGTTTTGAAACGCTTTAGGTTCTAGTCTTTGCATAAAAACATGAACAGTACAAAAGCACACGTAATAAAACCTCATGCATCAAGATTACATTTAGAAACCCCATACATCGTCCCACTGTTCCTTACACTTACAGGTACTCATTGCAAACCGTGAAGTGGAACTTAAAGTTCTATAAATGACCCAAAAATGTTCAGTCAGGTCATCTGGACTTTTTTTTTTGTGCTGAGACGTTTCGTTCAACATTTGGATTTTATACCTGGCTTATCGAGCACGAACTTTGATGTTCTAAAACCAACTACTGTACTGTATTTTTCGGCCTATAAGTCGCGTTTCTTTGCATAATGTGCGTGCCCTGCAACTTACAGGCCGAAGCGACGTACAGCAAACCCCCTACCTACGACTCCATCGACCTACGGCAACCCGGACCTACGAACGTATCATATTTAATAAAAATATGAAATTATTTAAAAAAAATTTTTTTTATTTTTTTTGTGTTTAAATGTTCTTAATTTCATGTGTACAGCACTTTGTTGCAGCTGTGGTTGTTTTAAAGGCTTTATAAATATAATAATTAGGATAAAAATGATTATTTCTGATCATTTTTGTCATATTGCGCAATAATTGTGCAACTTCCGGTCATAACAGGAAGAAGGTCTCCAGTTTACACGGTTACAAGTTAAAGTAGAACACCGGACCGTCTGCGGCAGCCATTTTCGGCAGCCGGCTTTGCCTCATATGGATTAATTACTAGCTGGAAACGGCTCTGTGAACTCTGTGGACGTCTCAGCCTGGAGCAGCAACCGCGGATCGATCGCGCCGGACCGCCGCGCGAACAGCAGCTCATGATGGCCTGGCTAACAGGCAGCTAGCAGAAGCTAACACAGGCCTCGAGCAGCTGCCGGCTGTTCGCCGCGCTGCTCGGCCGACAACATCAACGCATGGCAACCTAAGATGTCGGCTGGCCTCGAGCAGCTGCCGGCTGTTCGCCGCGCTGCTCGGCCGACAACATCAACGCATGGCAACCTAAGATGTCGGCTTTGACCATCTCAAAGTAAGAAATTATATTTTTATTTATTCTGTACTGTTTTAATTAATTATTTTATTCTGTAATAATTTTACAGTATTGAATGTGCTGTGCTGAATAGCAATGTTTAAAGTTACGGCACACTACTGTACAGTTACTGTGTGTGTTTATGGATGAATCTCGGAATGTGAAGGAGATTACTGATCACAGAACAGTAATCTCCTTCACATTCCGAGAACCAAATTAAGGACCATGGGTGACCGGGCTTTCAGTGTGGCTGCCCCCCGCCTGTGGAACTCTCTTCCTGACTGTCTGAGAGCCCCACAGTCTGTGGTTGACTTTAAGAGCGGCTTGAAGACCTTTCTTTTCAACCGAGCATACTCTACCTCCTCATGATTCTACTTTTGATCTTAGCTGATACTGTTATTGATTTTAATTGTTATTATTTGTTTTATTGACATTTAATTCTGTTGCACCTTGTAGCACTTTGAGATTTTCATTAATGAAAAGTGCGTTATAAATTGAATTCATTATTATTATTATTATTATATTAGGTAACCCCCGACCTACGACCCCATCGACCTGCGAACCACGGGACCTACGAACATATCATATTTAATAAAAATATGAATAAAAAAAAAAAAAAAAAAAAATAATATTTTTTTTTGTGTTTAAATGTTCTTAATTTCATGTGTACATCACTTTGTTGCAGCTCTGGTTGTTTTAAAGGCTTTATAAATAATAATTATGATAAAAAAGATCATTTCTGATCATTTTTGAGCAATTTTTGAGCAATTTTGGGAAACAGGAAGTAGGTCTTCAGTTTACACGGTCACAAATTAATGTAGAACACCGGACGCTATTTAAGGTTCAGTCACTGGGGTCTCCGGTCACAAATTAATGTAGAACACCGGCGGACGCCATCTTAGGTTAGCTGCCGAGAGCTGGACGAAGACTGGTGACCAGGATGGCTTCATATGGATTAATTACTAGCTGGAAACGTCTCTGTGAACTTTGTGGATGTCTCAGGCAGCGGATTTATCGCCGATCGTGCCAGGCCGCCGTGCGAACACCTCCGGCCGGCCTGGCTACACCTCCGGCCTGGCTAGCTCCAGAGCTAACACTGGAGCTAACACGGGAGCCGGCCTTTTGAACACTGGTGACCAGGATCGCATCATGTGGATTAATTACTAGCTGGAATAGCTCTGTGGACGTCTCAGGCTGGAGCAGCGGCTGGAGCAGCAGCTGCAGATTGATCGCGCCGCCGCTCCAACACTAGCTCATGGCTTGGCTAGCAGAAGCTAGCCAGCTAGCTAACACAGGCCTGGAGCAGCTGCGGTGGCTTGCCGGCCCCCGCGCTGCTCGGCCCGAAAACAATCAACGCATGGCAACCTAAGATGTCGGCTTTGACCATCTCAAAGTAAGAAAATATATTTTTATTTATTCTGTAAATGTGAATAGCAATGTTTAACATTACAGTACACTACTTTACATGCTTAAATGTGTGCGCGCGCTCCGTTAGCATGATAAATAAAGGTTGAATGAATGAATGAATGAATAAATTTTTTTTTAAATATAATTTTCACCCCCTACCTACGAACGGATCGAGCTGCGAACCGTTCTTAGGTCCCTAATTCGTTCGTAAATCGGGGGTTTGCTGTATTATTATTATTAATGTGTGGTGTAATGTGTCAGATAAAAGTGTTTGTAAATAAAGTTCTGTGCATGTTTATGGCCCAGTATGTCAGCTTGTTCAGTCTCATGCCGATAAATTTGTGTGCGGCGCTCCGTTAGCGTTATTTCCGCGACGTACGAACGAAATCAGGACCTACGAACAAGACGGTATTTTCACCCCCTAGCTACGACAGAATCGAGCTGCGAACGGTCCTTAGGTCCGGAACTCGTTCTTAACTCGGGGGTTCCCTGTAATTATGGATTCCCCCCCACCCCCATATTTTTAAACCAATTTTTGGCTGAGATATGACCGTTTACATTCATTCTGACTGGGGGGGAAAACTGAAAACTACCATTTTCAGCCACTAGATGGCAACAGAGTAGTAGTAGCTGTATGGCATGCCGTTGTATCATGTAATAGGTAGACGTGGCTATAATGACAAATTCAAAAAAGTTCGAGACAAAAACAACTGGACTTTACTGTTTTTGTCTTCAACTTTTTTGAATTTACCATGTCCTGTATGACCATGTCCTGTATGACTGAGAATCTTCACCTGCTATTAATGATACAATCAGCTTGCCACAGTCCTTCCACCTTTGTTCTGCTCGCTGCAAGTCAAACCAGCTGCACAGCCCCAGCGAAATGCAGTTAATTTGACCATTAAAGTGCATTTATTAAGAAAAAGTTCAACTGAGAAACACCTTTACTATAATTTAGAGCAAACAAATAATTGTTTTTAAGTGCAAATCTTGTTAAATTCTTGTTCAAGTCCTCCTGTACGCGGCCCCCATTTGGCAGCCCATCAATATTTGGCACACCGGCCCACATTTCCAGGTTCAGCCCACATCTCCAGATGCAACGAATATGGTGAAGCGAGGAATTTATGGATTTTTCCTTTTTTTTTTAGACATATTTGGACTGATGCGACTTTTAAGGCGGTGCGACGGGTACGGCGGAAAATACGGTATATCAAATGGCGTCATTTGAAAGTTTACTCCAGTAGTTTTCCAGATGTTCTGAAATGTGAGTCTACTCTCAATGTAAACAAATCACTTATAGCAAAATATGCTGGAAGCTCATCTGCATATTAAATCCACAAATCTGAGCAAATACTTCAAAATTTTCCAAATTCTCTCTAAAATGGCTTTTCTGTGGTTGTAGCCATTGTTCGGCTGCTTTTGTTGGTAAACAAATGCACATGGTAGATGTCAGTTTAGGTTTTTTTTTGCTTTTGTTTTTTCATTTAGGGCTGCATTAAACATTGATGTGAGCAGTGGGAAAATGTAGGCAGATTTTGTTTTCTGAATTCTTTCGGATCCAGTTTTCCTCACATTGCAATGAGTACCTTTAAGTCAAAAATGCATTGTACATTTAATTCCTTGTGCCCACAATAAATATTAAAAACTCCGTTCAGTTCACTTGTGCACTTTAGTTTTTCAATCATCTCCACAGCAGAGACTAAAAATAAAAATAAAACGTGGAAATCAACAAGCGCGCTTACAGGATCTTCGTTTTGAATTTGGCTTTCTCATCCTGCGGAGCAACACTGCTGCTTGGCCATCAATAATAAATATATTATTTTAAGCAAAAATGAAAAATAATTGTTGCTTTCAGCTTCTCAAGTGCAAAATCTTGGTGCTTTTCTTTGCGGTGCATGTGCTAAATATCTTTGGAATTAAAAGATTCAGTTGGAATTCTAAATGGTTATTTCTTCATTTACAGTTAAAACCATTACATTTGTTGGTAGATAAATGAGGAATTTGTTTCCAGAGCTAATTCAAATCATTCACATAGTTTGTATGTGAAGGAAAAACCAGCAAATGAAGAATATAAAAATAATTTTAACAGCACAGGACTCTCTTTACACGCTGTCCATCAAACCAAGGCACTTCCACCTCTCTGGAGCCTTCCTGTGAAAACATGAACCCTGATGCCACCAAGTGGAGTGTTTTTACGATCTAATGTGTAGGATGATTAAAATTACTTTGATTGTTGAGTCCAACGTTAAAAGATTTGTCATTGTTCATAAACCCCCGAGCGATGTAACGTTCACCATTTGGATCTGTATACAACAGTAATTGCTAAAACCTTTTTTTTAAGTGTCCTAAAACACTAACCACTGATTGGATTGCCAACAAACGGACGTACACAACACCATTTAGGTCCCAGCATGCACTTGGGTCCGGGGCTGTATTCATAATGCTTTAATCAGAAGCCAGGGTTTGATCATTAAAGAGGAGATGATCTGCCAAGGCTCTTAGATGTTGAGCATTTTGGCTGGAATCATTAGTTTGAGCCTGGAGAAGCAACAACAAAACAAAAATTGGTGGCAGCGCTTCATCTACCATGACGAAACAGAAAGTAAACACCTACAGTTATTTTTTGTTTTTATATGTTTTCCTCCTAAAAGGAATGCATCTACGGTGATAAAAGGGATTGTGAGCCAGCTGCTGGATGCTTTATGAATACAGCCCGCAGATTCCTGGAAAAATACACAAAATGAGTCGCATAAAGAGCTTCCTCAGCTATAAAATCTGATTTCCACTGTTTGGAAAATTATGATTTTTTTTCTTTTTAGTCCAACAGATTCCATGTTCGTTACACCACGAAATGTGTCTCCAGTACTGAGATTTGAAGATTTGAACTTATTTTTTTAAGCCATAAACTCCCAACAGCTGTTACTGAAAGACACAATCTCTTCTTATCCTCTGAGAATAGATGTCAGGCAGGGCTGGGCGATATGAACCAAAATTAATATCTCAATATTTTTAAGATGAATGGCGATATACGATATATCAATATTTTTTCTTTCTGTGAAGTAATAACAAAATTATATTTCAGAGTCAAAGCTTGGTTACGGCTTGTTTCTAAGTTTCATGGTTCCTATGCTCTTGAATGCACCGTGGCTGTTCCGATGCTGCTGAACGCACCGCTCTGTGTAAAGTGCCGTGCTGCATGCCCTGCGTTGGAATTTTTTCTCTCCCGACATGGATGGAGCCTTGTTGTTCAAACTTGTTTGTGCTTTACTGGTTTACTGCTGTGTGTAAATACCAGAAGAAACACAGCAACTAAATCACCCTAAACTGGATTTCTGTCTCCGTGATTTTTAATGGGAAGACAACTTCATACCTTGCTGCTCTAAACCAGTTAGAATGTCCTGGTAAACACCAAACGTCTCCTGGGGGCCAAGATGGTGTAGAGGCTTGGGACCCGAAGGACCCAGGTTCAATCCCCGGTCACTGCATTACCGTACTTTGTTGTTGTGTGTGGGCAGCACACCTCATCCCCAAATTGCCCCCCGGCGCTTTCAATAGCTGCCCACTGCCCCACCTGGTGGTGGTTGGGTTAAATGCAGAGACTAATTTAGTCTTGTATGGAAATAATAATAATAACGTCATATTTTTGTCATCTGTGTATGTTTCCATACAAGATGAAATTTGACTCTGCAACATACACAGATGACGAATGTAACAAATTATTATTATTATCTTCACATCAGGAGTTTACATCCATGTCACCAGAGTGTCTGCACTGTGAGTCAACAACTTTAGTGACAACTGATATCTGCATATGCATCTAGTGTGTGCACAGTGGGAGCCGCAGCAGCGCAGAGTTTTACACAGCTGGGGGAGCGGGTGAGGGACTGGGTTTGTATTCAGTGAGGTAGAGGAGGAGGGGCCACGTGAAGGTGCAGACTGGGAGCAAAGCTGGCACATTTTCCAACTATAATTATAACTACATAGAGAATGAGACTATATTGTTTTATATTGATATAGTCTCATTTTATATCGCGTGTGAAATTCTCTATTTTAAAAATATTGAGATATTGCCCAGCCCTGGTGTCAGGAGTGCAATTATCGGTTATAGTTGATATCAGTTCACTTCAGCTGTTACAAAACCCAAGACTTATTAAATAAAGATGCATCTTGTAAGAATAAAACTATAATAAAATAAAGACATTTTTCTCTATTATAATATTCAAATAAATATATATTTTAAATATTGCACTGTAAATATTTCACAATTATATGATGTGTGTATATATATATCTGCCCTGAAGATACTTTGCATTCCCTTTTGAAGTTCTTTATCTAGAACAGATTTTTCCACAGACTTCACTGGGACACGTCGATACAAACTAAGAGGATTTACAGAGATTATCCGTCAGAGTAATTCTGCATCAGAGTAAAACTGAGAGGTGCAGTCAGCTGCGCCGCGCTCGATTGTTTCACCACGTGAGGCTGATCGTTCACCTCACAAAGCGCTCGTCACGTGGTCCTGACACATATTGGTTTCTTCAAGCCGACTGGTTTTTAAGGAGCAAGTTTGTGATTCTGCAGTGCTGAATCTACCTCCCAGTACAGTTCCACTTCCTCTTAAACACATGGCTTATTTTCTGCTGGAGGCGAACAAAAACACATGAATGAAACTCAATGTGCACGAATAAACGAGACGCCTGCAGCAAGCACAAGAATGCACCGACGGTGAATTTCTTCACCGGCTGCTCCTCGTGCAGACCGAACGCTGCCGAGTCATCCCAGTAGATGTTTGTCAAACATGAAACATTTTTACACCGAGCTGAGCTCCCACACAGGTTTGACGCTTGCTCACAATGAAAACAAACGCACGCAACACAAACATGGTGATCATGGAGCGTTATGAAAAAGGATCGTGCAGATTTTAAATTTGGCAACAAACACGTTGGGAGTAACAGAGAATCAGGAACAGATGATGTCATGAATGTACCGGTAATGACTGACGTTTTGTCAAATGTTAAAACTGGTTGGAAATGAATAGTAAACACAGATGAGTGACACATGGACACTGAAACAGTGACATCGTTATGCTAACATTTTGGCATCTTTCCTCATTCCTCTCCATCCAGTTCCACGCCCTGCTCGTCTCTGGCCACCCCCACCTCGATCCGTCCATCAGCTTTTGCTCCAGCGTCGACTCCGCGACGGGCCCCTGCTCGCTCCCTGCTGATCCCAGGCATCAGAAGAGGCCCGCGGGCCTCCAGGCGTCGCTGTGGACCAGGCAGGTGCAGCACTGTATGGCCTGCCACCAGCTCTGGCAGTTCAAAGGTTCCACGTTGGCCTTGGCCATCATCACTTTGGAGCTGGAGGCGCTCACGCCCGACTGGTTCACCGTCTTCACCGACCTACTGAAGAAAGCACATGTAAGAGACCGGCTCGGGCCAGCTGCAGGGCTTTGAGCAGTGCTCGTCAGTAAGAAGCTAAAACTATCGAGTACCAACGATCTCCAAGTGTCTGTTTTTATCATTACTGAAGAAATAATAAAAAAAATACATAGAATTAAACCAAAATGTGTTAAAGCTGAACTGACATCTTGAAACTATGCATCCTATTGCATTACATATACAGTATATGTTTTAATTCAACTATGTTCGTTTTTGCAAACAAACTTATAAATATATTTAATTTTGATTTAAAATTGATTTTAAACTTTGCGCCGTGTTTATTCATGGGAAATCCGATTTCACGCGAACGCAGCATATGTGACGTAAGGAGACGTAGAAGCAGCCTGCGTCTGTCAGCAGCTTGCCTGCAGCTCGCTTTTTTTTTTTACTTGACAAATGCTGTTACGTTGTGTCGCCTTTGGGTGTTCTAATATCATCAGTGAACAAGTGAGCCTTTTCACTTTCCCAAAAGAAGAAATACTTCGTCTGGGAATGGAATAAATAAAGCTGCCACCCCCCCTCGGAGCCTCCTCACTTCCTGATAAGGTAAAAATCAAATAAATACGGGTGCAGACCTAAATTAGAACCTGCTGTTTCTTGTTCATCTAACTTTCTGCTTCCCAAACTGAAGACATATAGCTCAAATATTCACTTAGATTGATAAATTTGTCAGGTTTTAAATTGTCCGTCCTTATATGTAAATGCAAAACCGGAGCCCTCTACATCTCCTTACGTCACATATGCTGCGTTCGCGTGAAATCGGATTTCCCACTAATAAACACGGCGCGAAGTTTAAAATCAATTTAAAATCAAAATTAAAAAAATATATAAGTTTGTTTGCAAAAACGAACATAGTTGAATGATAAAACATATATATGTAGTGCAATATGATGCATAGTTACAACATGTCAGTGCAGCTTTAATACTGCCAGCTGATATTTTACCTTAGTGCTGATTACTTGAAACTGGAGATACCCCAGATTTTTTTTAACATATGTATATATATATATACACACAGGTAGTCCTAGAATTACAAACGAGTTCCGTTCCTACGCACCGTTCGTAACACGAAATTGCCGTAAGTCAGAGCACTTTAAAAAAAAAAGTACAGTACTGTACAGTCACCAAGCACTTAGCCTATCCTAACAGTTTTTAAATATGAAGGAGTGAGTTGAATTGTCTCCCTTTCACATAAAGGGAGCTAGCTCCCTTTATGTGAATGGAGCCTGCTAGGGAGGAGGGAGACAATTCAACTGACTCCATCTTTAAAAACTGTGTTAGGATAGGCTAAGTGCTTGGTGACTGTACAGTACTGTATTTATTTAAATATATATATTTTAATGATGCGTGACGTAAGTCCGAAAAGTCGTAAGTCGAGGACTACCTGTATACGTATATATGTATATACGTGTATATATATATATATGTATATACGTGTATATATATATATATATATATATATACATATATATATACTTTTTTTTAAGGCACATTGATACATTTCGATAAATTGTTGCTTTCCTGCTTAAAACAAGTTTATGATTAAAGCTGCTTAAAAAAAGTTGTAAAATTCATTGTCATTTTACAAACTTCAACAGTTAATTTTAGCTTGGGTCACCTCAAATCATCCGTTTTGAAACGTGACTGGACGCCATGTTTGTGTCCAGTTGAACCCACTTTTTATTTTACTCGTGTCGTCTCCAGGTGGATAGTGCCGCGTTCATCCACTGCAAAGAGATCGTGGACGAGTACCTGCACAGCCTGGAGTTTGCTCTGCCGACCAACTCCGTCTACATCCTCGACGGCTCTCAGTTTCAGGAGCAGCAAACCTGGAGCCCCTCGCTGCGCCACAGGCTGGCCAGAGGAGGGCGCCGCGAGCAAGGAGACTCTGACGACTACTACGACGGTTTCAGACGCCTGTACAGCGACGAGACGAGTCCAGATCAGAATGTTGAACGTTTGTTCCGTTCGGTGCGGAAAGACGTCTCCCCGTGCCCACCCCTGCACCCTGCTGTCAACTAGCACCACCTCTGTGCATAAAACGCACAGCTGGATACAGATGTTACTGATTCAAAAGGGAGTTGGTTAGGGTCAAAAGTTCTTTCACTCGTGAAACGGTTCAGTCAAAAGCTTTTTTTATGTTTGCTTTGACATATCTTGGTGCTCCGGTTCCTCGGCAGAGCCACAAAGCACTTTAAGAAAAAGACTAACCTTTGAAAAAAAAAAACTTTTTTTACTAAAACATTTTTGTTCAGTGTTTTTAATCTACCACTTATTTACAAAAGCTACATTTTGTCCAATAGCTTTACTTTGACTAAGTGATGCAAATTGTTTTGTTTTTTTATATTCAGCATGTTTAATTTTATTTTTTTTACTTTATGCGACTGTGGTTAAATATCAGATGAGAGCACCTTTGGGAGGTTGGTTCAGTGCAAGAGCAGAATGGCTAATAAAGATCATGAGATTAGTGTATTATTGATGACCTTATTTCAATTGCAGGTCTCTAAGTGAAACTACGAGCGCAGAATGTGACGATATTTGGGATATAAACGTCCTGTTTTTATTTCATATTCAGTAGCTGTTGTGATTACCCATTGCTGCCAGTTTGTTACTGAACAGAGTGAAAGCAGCATTTGATGTTAGCTGATGAGCACACAGTATGTCCTGAAGGTCTGAAGAGCCTCAGCAATAATGATCTCTAATGTGAACTGGTTCCTACCAGCTTCTTAAGCCCTTATAAGCTGACCAAGCTGCTCGGTGACTGAAATGGGTGTTGTATCGTGTTTTTCCTTCCATTTTCCTTCGTATCCTAAGGCAGCTATGTCTTTTTTATTTTGACCCCAGAAATAAAGCTACAGCTTCCAAAGTCTTAAAGTCGTCTTTGCAGATTTGTGAATTTTGGTTTGAGTGGTTCGGAGAAAGCTTCAGCTCTGATCCTACAAGTACCGTATTTTCAAACGTATAAATCACATTTATTCTGCATCACTGCTGACCAGTCATTTATTTAATGGTCAAAACGGCTTCATTTTGCCTGGACGGCACCATCCATCCGGAGCCGCTAGCTTTCCAGCGTTCCTCCGCCTGCACCAGTTGAGTGAAGCGAGTGTGCACAGGATGACTGACTACATCCATCCATGTTTACATCCTGCAAACAGAACATTTCTTGCTACACAGCACCACTAAAGTTGAAGAAGATATGAAAAAGAAACTGAGAAGCAAAGTTCTTCAGTCATTAGGGGGAATTTTGGCAACTCATTTTGCAAACGGGCTCCTGGTTCTGTGAAAAATTTTTTGGTCCATCAACAAGCAAGCAGTAGTGACATTTTTTTAAGTTTCGTTGGTAGTCATGGATTGTAAGGATTGTAATAAAACATGGTTTGCAGGCATTCTTTTGCAAACTTCTGGGACTTGTATTTGTATAAAATACCAGTGTGCCATGATTTCAGTATCGGCTAAATTTGAATTTCTCCGTGTGAAGGTGCTTCTGAAGCATCCATCCCTCATCTTTACCCACTTTTTCCTTTTTGGGTCACAGGGTCACTGGTGCCTATATCCACCAGTTACAGTGTGAGAAGCGGGAAACACACTGAACGGGTCACAAGTCCAGGGACACAGAAACAACCATTCACACACTCACACCCAGGTACAATTTAGTTACCAATCAGCCTAACATGCATGTTTGTCAGTGAGAGGAAACTGGAGTACCCAGAAAAAACTCATGCATGCACCGGGAGAACATGCAAACCACCCAAAATGGGCCCCCGGCCAGGATTCGATAGGCGACCGTTTTGCTGAGAGGAAGGCGCTCTACCATCTGCGCCACAGTGCCGCCCGCTTCTAAAACATCTTTAATGCAATGCAACAAAATTTAAAGCTCTCGTAGTTTTTTCCAAAAAATTGAAAGTAAGAAAAATCGTTCTTACAGTTACATATAGGCCGTTCAAGCAGGGGTTCCAAACTCTGGTCCTTGAGGAACACCATCCTGCATGTTTTTGTTGTTTCTCTGCTCCGACTCACCTGGTTTTAATGAATGGGTGATTTACAGGCTTCTGCAGAACATGAAGTAATTAAATCACTGAATCAGGTGTGCTGGAGCAGGGAAACAACTAAAACATGCAGGATGGTGTTCCTCAAGGACCAGGGTTGGAAACCACTGGGTTTAGGAAATGCAGTCACCTTGGTTTTACAATTATTTGCAATCTACATTTCCATCAAGCTAATTAACATCAGCAAGACAAAGTTAATTTCAATACGAGTTGCTCAAACTGTTGAGTGACTTGTTTGCTTTTTATTTAAAGCTGTGAAGCCTGAAACCATCACAGCGTTCATGAGGAGCAGCTGCTTCAGCAGCCTGTCAGAAAGCGATTATCATTCAGCTGTTAGCACGGTGCGTTAAAGGACAGACCACTGAGTTCTGAACATATTGTGCTGCTGGATGAGACCCAGCGAGCCCTGCAGGTAGTGAACAGAATAATAACAGTGTAGGCCAAGTATTCACTACTGAAAACCTGCTTTCGCAAATGTCAAAGATGCACTCTGGGTTCTGAAACAAATGTAGTAAATAGAGAAAGAAAAGTGGTTCAGTAGTTTCTAAACTGTTCTGATTAAAGTAAATTAAAAAGGATGTCAATGGGACTTATAAGCTATTCAGGCTTTTAATTTATTTTTTATGTTTTCCAGGGCAAACACCTGATAATTAAAATACAAACCGGATTCCAAAAAATTTGGGACACTAAACAAATTGTGAATAAAAACTGAATGCAATGATGTGGAGGTGCCAACATCTAATATTTTATTCAGAATAGAACACAAATCACAGATCAAAAGTTTAAACTGAGAGAATGTATCATTTTAAGGGAAAAATATGTTGTTTCAAAATTTCATGGCGTCAACAAATCCCAAAAAGTTGGGACAAGTCCATTTTTACCACTGTGTGGCATCCCCCCTTCTTCTTACAACACTCAACAGACGTCTGGGGACAGAGGAGACCAGTTTCTCAAGTTTAGAAATAGGAATGCTCTCCCATTCATGTCTAATACAGGCCTCTAACTGTTCAATCGTCTTGGGCCTTCTTTGTCGCACCTTCCTCTTTATGATGCACCAAATGTTCTCTATAGGTGAAAGATCTGGACTGCAGGCTGGACATTTCAGTACCCGGATCCTTCTCCTACGTAGCCATGATGTTGTGATTGCTGCAGAATGTGGTCTGGCATTATCTTGTTGAAAAATGCAGGGTCTTCCCTGAAAGAGATGACGTCTAGATGGGAGCATATGTTGTTCTAGAACCTGAACATAGTTCTCTGCATTAATGGTGCCTTTCCAGACATGCAAGCTGCCCATGCCACAAGCGCTCATGCAACCCCATACCATCAGTGATGCAGGCTTCTGAACGGAGCGTTGATAACAACTTGGGCTATCCTTGTCCTCTCTGGTCCGGATGACATGGCGTCCCAGTGTTCCATAAAGAACTTCAAATATGTCCTGTACAGTACATATTGCAGATCTGACAATAAAGTTGACTTTGACTTTGAAATCGTGACTCATGTGACCACAGAACAGTCTTCCATTTTGCCACACTCCATTTTAAATTACCCCTGGCCCAGTGCAAACATCTGAGCTTGTGGAGCTTGCTTAGAAATGGCTTCCTCTTTGCACTGTAGAGTTTCAGCTGGCAACGGCAGATGGCACGGTGGATTGTGTTCACTGACAATGCTTTCTGGAAGTATTCCTGAGCCCATTCTGTTATTTCCTTGACAGTGGCATTCCTGTTTGAGGTGCAGTGACGTTTAAGGGCCGGAGATCACGAGCATCCAGTAGAGTTTTACGGCCTTGACCCTTACGCACAGCGATTGTTCCAGATTCTCTGAATCTTTTGATGATGTTATGCACGGTTGATGATGATAACTTAAAAGTCTTTGCTATTTTACGCTGGGTAACACCATTCTGGTATTGCTGCACTATCTTTCTGCGCAACAATGGTGGAATTGGTGATCCTCTTACCATCTTGGCTTCTGAGAGACACTGACACTCTGAGAAGCTCTTTTTATACCCAATCATGTTGTCAATTGACCTAATTAGTGTTAATTGGTCTTCCAGCTGTTCGTTATATGCTCAATTTCCTTTTTCCAGCCACTTATTGCTACTTGTCCCAACTTTTTTGGGATTTGTTGACACTGTGAAATTTTGAATCAACATATTTTTCCTTTAAAATGTTACATTTACTCAGATTAAACTTTTGATCTGTCATCTATGTTCTATTACGAATAAAATATTGACTTTTGCCATCTCCACATCATTGCATTCAGTTTTTATTCACAATTTGTTTAGTGTCCCAACTTTTTTGGAATCCGGTTTGTAATTTACCAATATGAAGATGAGTTTTTTGAAGGAACAAAAAATGATTAGTGTAAAATTCCTTGAAGGAATGCACAGTCCTAAAGCCCCCTTGTGTTGAGAAGGGTTGAAGTAACAGCTGTCAAAGTTTGTAAATGTAATTTTCTGAGACCTCACAAGACGTGTCAGTGCTCAGGTTGTGTTTTGAGGATGACTCTGAACCACCACACCAAATGTTAGCTCAATCTCTGTACAACTGACTGAGTTATAACAATTTCTGTTTCATAAGGTCAGTTGAGTGTAGTGGGTTGACTCCAGGAGTTGAAGTTGTACATGTGCATCGTCCACATGCATGTAACTCCACACAGCAGCTGAGCTCACCTCATGAAGTGAAAAGTCTCCAAAAACCAGCAGGAGCTGAAAAAAATTATAACCTGCTGTTTACTGGAAATAACTTTGGCTTCTCTGCAGACAATCCGCTAAAATATTAACTTTTAAATGGCTAAATTGGACGGATCGAGTTTGTAGCTCGTCCATTGTTTACAAGCAGCGCAGTAGGGAAAGTACTTTAAATGACGTCATCATCCTGCGACGGCGAAATCCCTATTTATCGTGTTAAAAAAATGGCGCTAATTTTAAACTGTTTTGGGGGAGAAATTTCATTCATTTAACATTATTTTAGCAAAAACGGTCAGGGGTCAATCTTAATATTTATATATGTTGTGCCATTTTTTGAAAAGTCAAAAGATGATGTCAGTGGAGCTTTAAGTGGGTATACTGAAATTCTTAAGTTTTTCTAGTGGGTATACTCCATATACCCGAGTATCACGTAGACTACACCACTTTGACTCCACCAGCAGTCACATGCTGAACTGTCCCTGAGCAAGACACTGAACCCCTTATTGCCTCCAATGTGTGTCCCATCGGTGTATGAATGTGATCTAAAGAACTGATTGGGTAAATGAGGGCGCTGGGCACAGATTGTGTGGTAAAGAGCTTTGAATATCTTGAGAAGATAGAAATGCACTATGTAAGTACAGTCCATTTACCGTACCATTCA
>JBBPBX010005398.1:56548-67895 GCA_038048925.1 Garcialebias charrua
TTCTTCTTTCAGCTTTTCCCTCTTCAGGGGTCACCACAGCGAGTCATCCTCCTCCACCTCACTCTGTCCTCTGCATCCTCTGTCCTCACTCCAACTACCTCCATGTCCTCTCTAACTGCATCCATACATCTCCTCTGTCTTTTTCCTGGCAGCTGCATTTCTAACATCCTTCTACCAATATACCCAATGTCCCTCCTCTGGACATGTCCAAATCACTGTCCCTCCTCTGGACATGTCCAAACCATCTCAGTCTGGCCTCTCTAACTTTACCTCTCAGTTGTTCAACATGTGCTGCACCTCTGATTATCTCATTCCTGATCTTATCCATCCTTGTCACTCCCAAGGAGAACCTCAGCATCTTCATTTGAAAACTCTTGTTTGTTCAATCATCACCTCCTTGTGCGCCTGCGCTCCATCTCAGATGGGTAATCTAGTGATATTATATGTCATTTGTTTATTCTGGAGGATTAAATGGAGGAAAGCTCTGCAGAGAGTGGTGAAGGCTGCACAGAAGTCTGTTGGAGTCAGTCTCCCCACCATCACAGACATTTACACCTCCAGATGCAGGAAAAGAGCCACTTGCATCATGAAAGACCCCACTCACCCAGCACACTCACTCTTTGCCCCACTCCCCTCAGGACGGAGGTTGAGGAGCATTAAATGTAGAACCACTAGACTGAGGAACAGCTTCTACCCTGAGGCTGTTAGACTCATGAATAAATAATCAATATGAATAAACACTGCAAAATATCACATCATGCTGATGCTGATCTGGTTTCTTGTTGCTGTGTTCATCTGTGACCATCTGCTCATACAGACTCGTGTTCGTGCTGCTGTTTATAATGATGTTTTTCTACTACATTAGGGCTTAGCGTATTACTAGCTGATGTTTTTCTTAGTTAATCCTAGGTGTTATTACTGTTTTTCTCTTGCATGTTGTTGGATGTAACTGGGACCCTGTGTACATAATCTCGTTTTCATCACATGTACCACATGTGGTGCAAATGACAATAAAGACTCTCTGACTCTGACTCTAAATGTGAACAGGAACATTGAATATCTCCAAATAGATTTCACTTTGTAGAAAATTGCTGATAAAACACAATTTCTATTTTATGGAAACTCATAAGTGCACCGCCACAAAACAGACAAAAGACACACAGCTCTAAACACACCGCCATCAGAAATAATCTGCAGTTTCACATGTTACAAAGTCAGCGATCAGTGGGCGTTCAGGCTGATGTTTGAAGGTCCTCTTGTGTCTCTGCTGCCTGTTTGTGCAGATATCATCCGTTTATTAACTTTATCTGAAGCTTTTAGGAGATTGGTCAGGTCAAACTGTAAAGTCCGGCAGGTAAACACCGCAGGGACGCTCAATCCTTCTCAGTCCTTAAACTCACATTCAGTTTGGCTTTGTTTTGTTTTCAGCCCTTTGGGCCTTCAGCTCAGAGCTGTCACCTTCAACACTCACACCTTGTCCTGGTCCGACAACACACACAACAGATTAAAGTCCTCCACGGCGACAGAAAACACAGATTGACTGATGTGTATTCTGCTATACAAGTACAGAGCAGGAGGTAAAATGTAGTACTTGTGTTTAACTCAAACTTGTGTAGACTTGATGTTATTCAAAGTTCAATAATGTAAATTAAAAAATAAAACATCACTATTGTTGCACTCATTTCTGAACTTAGGCAGCCAAAACATATATGAAGGTGAACTACAACTTTAATTAATCAATTAGTAAAGTATTTCTGGTTATATTTTATATTTGGTTATATTTTGATACATTTTTCTTCGAATCCAATTCAAAATTCTCATGTATGTCTACAAATCGCTGAACAGTCTCGCCCCCGCCTATCTCTCGGATCTGATACACCCATATGTCCCTCCACGTGCTTTGAGGTCAGAGGATCAGGTACTCTTAATAGTTCCAGAAACTCGCCTTAAGCGCAGGGGTGACAGGGCGTTCTCTGTAGCAGGCCCAAGACTCTGGAACGAGTTACCGCTGCTCATCAAACAGGCCCCCTCCCTCTCGGTTTTCAAATCCCGGTTAAAAACTCACTACTACTCCATCGCTTTCAATGCCAGCTGATTTGTATTGGATCGTTTGATTTATGATCTGCAATGTTTTTATGTTTTTCGTGTTGTACTTCATTGTCTGTGTTGCCTGTTGCGTGTTTGTTTGTCCAGCACTTTGGTGTGGACTTGTTCCTGTTGAAAGTGCTTTATAAATAAAATGGTATGGTATGGTATGGTATTTTTGCAGGTTAGAGGTGAGTTTTGGGAGACACGTTAACATCAAAGGCTGATTAGACTCAAATGTCAAAGTTTTAAACAAAGATCTTGTGTGATCTGTTAGCACCTGCAGTATGTGTTGGAGGTGACTCTCAGCTAATACCACACCAAATTGTAGCTCATTATCTGTAAATCATCCAGTAGCCACCGCCCCCAAGATATTTTGCTAACAGGCAGACGAGGAGTAAAAACGGCCTAATGGAATACGAGAAAACTCAAGTGACAAAACTAAACACAAGAACTGTAACAAACTAACACAAGACAGACCCTGCCAGGAAATAATGATCCTTTTACTGTATTCACTTTGAACTAAGATTCATTTCATTTAGACAAAAGTTTTAATGAAAAATAAGTCGTAGCATTTTTATATTAAAATGTATACAGTACATTGTTATGAAAGGACGTTTTGTGCCAAAAATAATACATACAGGTAGTCCTCGGGTTACGACGGCCTCAACTTAAGATGTTTCGCGGTTACGAACGCCCTCCCATTGAAAAGCATTGTTTGAGTTACGCGGTGTATGCGCCTTTACACCAAAAAATACGGTACCGAAACTCAGCGAAGGACAGCGGAAATTTACAGGTTTACAAGAGGGAGGGGGGAGAGTAGCTTGACGCAGTCAGTGGAAAATTACTACAGGAGACCTCATTGTTTGGACAGGCAGACCGGAGCAGAGGAGGTTAGGAGGGCGGTTTTACGTCGTAAATAAAAGGTGCAGACCTTACTGTAGGATGGACGGGTGGATGGTGTCACCAGACGGCAGAAACAGCGGAGCTGGACCGGAGGAGCAAGAGCTAACATGCTAACAGACCTTGCTGTAAACGCTATGGACAGCGTGAAGCAGCAGGAAGCTGCAGAGCTCGGAGGTGCAACGAGCTAACATGCTAACAGACGGAGGAAGAATTCACCAGCATACCAGTAGGTTATTAACTCTTTTTTCCTTCATTATGGCTCCTAAATGTATGTGGTTTTTGATAATTATGTAGGGTGCTGTGTTAGGATAGGCTAAGTGCTTGGTAAAATAAAGTACTGTACGTACGAGGTGCCGTTTGGACGTATTTTCCGACTTACGATTTTCGAGTTACAACGGCGCGTAGGAACGGAACTCGTTCATAAGTCGGGGACTACCTGTATATATTTTTGTTGTTATTGTTGTGATTCTACTTTACATTTTGTTTGAGATCTGAGGCAAACTCTATAAACATATTTTAACAGACACAAAGAAAAAAATGTTCACCTTACTTTTTTCTATTGAACATGGCTGACATGATACATAATCACACATTTAAACAATGTGGTTTTTAAGTTGCAATAAAAAAAACATACATTTTAGTTATTCAAGGAGAAGCCACGATATTGTATTTGATTAATTAATACAGATTCTAAGAAAAGATGTGTGGGAAATTTACAATAAATAAAGAGGTTTTTGAGTCACCCCAGTTGCCTCGACAGTTATATATTTTTCCCATTTAAATATTCATTCTCGATTTGCTACGTTTTTCTAAAAATGACTCAAAAGATGCGCCAAAGAAAAAGTTTGTAATTGCTTCATAGGATAATGTTTAAATTGCATCTTTACACAAAAGACTTAAGCAAACATTTGTACAGTGAGTAGCTGAGTAGATTCATAAAGGTTTTTAGACGTGTTTAAGTTTATACACATTCAATAGTTATTTTTTTTAATGATTTTGCCTGCATTTCAGTCAAAAAGTTTTTCAACCAGGAACCAAAATCAATGATTGACCGACATCCTTTTAAATGACGGATGTAGCTGCGAGCACTCTCCCTCCATATACAGCTAATAGCCTATTGAATTGCAGGGTAAATATGTGTGTGTCCTCCAGTGTGTATGTGTGTGTAAAGGGAATGTAGAGGAGAAAGCAGGGTACAGTATATAATAAGATAAACTTCTGACTCAGCACAAGAAAAACCACTCCCTCTAATGTGTAACTCCCCCATGACTCCTCACTACCTCACGCGGTCTCTCTTTCACCCACACATTTAAAATGGAATGTTACCTCTAAATTTTCCGAACAAGAAAAATATTCAGAGCTGACGTGCAACAACACAACATTCTTAATGTACAGTGATCAGCTCATTTCAATTGCCTAATTCAAGCCCCGGTTCCGTTACTGTGCGTGTAGCGTTACATAGATCTGCTGCGCTGACAGATTCCCCAACATTCCCACACTCCCATAAAATATGCAAACATGACGACAGGCTTCGTCAGCAGGTATGAAACAGACTTCCAGCACTTGTGATAATGAGCCGAAGTGACATCTACTCTGATTAGCTGGGTTATTCAACCTGACTTTGGGATGAAGCGAAAAAGTAATGAGCAGCTTTGATTCAGCGACAAGGATCAAGTGTGGGTTGTAATGTTTGCGAAGACACCTGAACGAGATAATTAGATAAAACAGAATGCTCTGAACGGTGTTAAATACTATTACTCCACCAGGAGACTTCAAAACAATTACACGTTCTTTGTGAAATTAAAAGGCCTAGCATTCCATGAAGATGTGCACGTCCAGGGGTGTCAAACTCACTTACAAAAGGGGGCCAAAATTAAAACCTTTTTCAAACTAAGGGCCAATTTTAGAAACTACATTAACTCAAATCAGATATCAAACATCTTTTCTTGGTCACAGGTTCCTCAGCAAGAGTTTGACTGGTCTCATTTGATCTTCTCTGTCGTGCTGTCGACGTCATAATCAAAGATTACTGAAAAAATGCAAGTGATAGAAGTATTTTACGTTTCACGTTTCATCTTGGGGGCCAGATAAGATGTCAACGAGGGCCACATTCGGCCCCCGGGCCTTGATATTGACACATGTTTTAAACTATCTTATGTGGAGATATTCAACTGTTTGAATAAAACCTTGACAATAACATTATGCACAATATGTTGCCAGATCTGTTATTGCTTGTAGCATTTGTTGTGAAAGACTCAGCTTCTACCTGGCCTGATTTTAGCTCAATATCTGCACAAATGACAAAGTTAAAGCTTGGGTTTGCGATTGTGGCAGCCATCTTGAATCTGGTTGAGTTCCAAAGTTTGTTAGTTGTAGAGGTTAACCAAATATTTAAATAAATACCAAGTCTCTCTTGTAAATGAGTCCTCGAGGCTCAATGGGATTAACCTGTCTACATAAAGGTTGAATGAATTTAGTTTCTGAGAGGTTCATTAAAATTTGTCCCGTGATTCATGACATATTTTAGAAACGGTACAGACAAACGTGCAGATGCACACACACAGTTGCTGCTCAGCTGCAGGACCACCTACAGCAACACTCTCTGTATGAGAAGTTCCAGTCTGGATTCAGAGTAGCTCACAGTACTGAGACTGCATTGCTGAGAGTTACCAATGATGTCCTCATGGCTGCTGACACTGGTTCTCCCTCCATCCTTGTCCTCCTTGACCTCACTGCAGCCTTCGACACTGTGGACCATAGTATCCTCCTCCACCGTCTTCATGTGGAGGTCGGTCTCTGTGACACTGTCCTGGACTGGTTCAAATCTTTCCTCTCCAATAGGCTGGAATGTGTTAGTCTTGGCAATGCCACTTCCCAGACAGTCGGTGTCTCCTGTGGTGTCCCTCAAGGGTCAGTTCTGGGGCCCCTGCTGTTTTCCCTTTACATGCTGCCTTTAGGTCAAATTATTAATCAGTTCAACATTTCTTTTCACTGCTATGCCGACGATACACAGCTTTACATCAGGACTGGAGCATCCTCATCATCCCCATCTCCATCTTCACTCACTGCCCTCTCTACCTGCCTGGAGGAAATAAGGGCATGGATGAATCAGAACTTTCTTCAATTAAACTGCTCCAAGACTGAGGCCATACTGATTGGCACCCCTCACCAGGTACAAACATCAACTTTAACAACAATCTCCTTCTCTGGACAAGACATCCCCCTCTCCACCTCTGTTACAAATCTTGGAATAAAAATGGACTCTCATCTTACATTTGAAAATCACATTAAGCATCTGTTTAAAACTTGCTTCTTCCATCTTCGAAACATCTCCAGACTTCGCCCATCTCTGACTTTTTCTGATGCTGAGAAACTCGTCCATGCCTTTGTCTCCTCCAGGCTCGACTACTGCAACTCCCTGTTTATTGGAATCCCTGGCAAAAACCTTCAGAAGCTTCAATATATTCAAAACAGTGCAGCAAGGATTTTATTGAGAGCTCGTAAATTTGAACATATTACACCCATTCTCCATAACCTCCATTGGCTTCCTGTCACCTACAGAATTCAATACAAAACTGCTCTCATTACACACCAATGCTTACACGGAACTTCACCTGACTATCTAAAGGACATTCTTGCACCATATTCATCCACCCGGTCTCTACGATCACAGAACAGTAATCTACTTCACATTCCACGAACCAAATTAAGGACCATGGGAGACCGGGCATTCTGTGTGGCTGCCCCCCGCCTATGGAACTCCCTCCCTGACTACCTGAGAGCTCCACAGTCACTGGTTGACTTTAAAAACGGCTTAAAGACTTTTCTTTTTAAGCAAGCCTATTCTGCCTCCACATGATTTTATCTTTGATCTTAGTTGATATTATTATTGATTTTACTTGATTTTATCACTTGTTTTATTTGATTTTTGCTTTTGTTGCACTTTGTAGCACTTTGAGATTTTTATTAATGAAAAGTGCGTTAAAAATTAAATTCATTATTATTATTATTATTACACACACACAAAACGTTATTGCTTTTGCCTTTTGACAGCAGAGATGATTGAATAAAGTGATGAATTTTTAAAATGTAGGAATTGCCCCACCTATTTTAACAAAGGATTTCCTGTCATTCAATTTAGAATTAAATAGACGAAACATGCACAGAAACACTCAGTCACTCTGTGTGTCCTCCTCCCAAATAGGTTTTGTTTTTTAGTGACAGAACACCAACGTCAAGCAGATGACCAAAGTTAGGAAAAGGAAAGAGGAAAGATCAGAAGAAAAAAAATGGATGGAGAAGAGGAGAGGAAAGAGTGAATGATAACTCTTGTCACAGAATGAAAGCAGACAGGAAAGACTAATTAGTTTGACCTAAATGGCAACAAGACCATCTGAATCTGAGCACACTGAGGTACCAACAGCAGATAAGACGACACACACACACACAAAGTCTGTACTCACTGCAGTCCATGACATGTTGAGAGAGCCACGAAGGAGTCAGGGACGTCTCTGACCTTCCCCTGGTAGTAGCAGTGCTCCCCTCCCTGTGTGTGAAACACAAGATGAAAAACTTTGTTACACGTTCGTGTCAATATTTAATCAAGAAATGAGTCCAGGGTGAACAAGTGCAGGTGTAAGTATGACATGTGTGACACGTGACGGCGCATCGTGTGCGCTTGATGCTTTCACGTGACGTCATCAGCGGTCCGACTCCGTGTCCAGACTTCTCAGAAGAAGCTGCGTCACCTCACTGCTGCGATCTGTTGTTCCATCTCCATCAGCATTTCTTTACATCTCCAGCTGCCTGTGTGTGTGAACGTGCAGGCGCTCGTTGTCCGCGCACGTGAACGATGTCTAAGTGCTCTGCTGGCCGTCTCTTCCTGGTCCATTTCTCGCTGCCGACCAGCCATTAGACAGGAAGCCGGTCTCCCCGAGGAAACGCAGCTTTTATCAGAGGATCAATTTCCTCTCTGAAGTTTGATGCTGTGGACGGCAGCGCACTTCAACGCTCACTTCTTGGTCCGGGTCTCCCACTGAACCTCGGCCACTGTTTTTTATAAAACTGCAACAAGGAATGGAGATGTGAACTGAAGCCATTATGGTTTTGGTGCTTCAGCTTTAAATGAACCTCTCAGTCCTACTCAGTTCCAAACTGCACAAATGCTTCGTTGCATAAGTACACCGACCACAGTAATATTAGACTACCATTCTTTGAAGGAATGCATATCGCCCGCCACTTTAACCCAAGACCATCGTGGCTGTTTTGCTCAAATGATGCATGTTTGATTTTGTAAGAGATCACTCTCAGAGTATAGCTTTGTCCCAGTCCAACGGCTGCATACTTCGAAGACCGCATTTGAAGGCCGCTGATGTCACAGCGATGCGCCAAGGCCTGTCCCAATTCGAAGATTCCTTCAACGCGGCCCACGAATGCGGTCTACTTTTCACCAAATTATTTTGGTATTTTCTAAGGTCACAGAGTGAAAGCTGATTCCTGTTTAGGGGTGCGAATCTCTCAGTGTCTGGAGAATCGATTCGATTCCGATTTTTGGTGTCACGGTTAGATTCAAAATCGATTTTTCGATTCAGAAACGATTTTTGATTCAGAAACAATTTTTCTATTAAAATGGTCATAAATTTAGTTTCAATTTTGTAACTGACGAACTGAAAAGAATAAACAACGATGTAAACGAATGGAACATTTATTTAAAACAATAATTTTAAACTGAAAACATTAAACAACAATGTAAACAAATGGAACATTTATTTAAAACAATAATTTTAAACTGAAAACATTAAACAACAATGTAAACAAATGAACATTTATTTAAAACAATAATTTTAGGTTCCTTATTGTATCAATTTTTGCATCGTTTGATATTTATACCAAAAATAGGAACAAATAATACAGGAATGCATTAAATTCTGTAACTTAAATAACCAGTATTAGGTTAGCTTTTTGCTCTGTTACTTATAGAAGATTATTGTTTGAATTGATTGTTTGAACTTGTTTTGTTTTTGAAAAAAAGGGCAGATAAAATAAGAATTCTTCTTTCTGCCACTTTTCATTTTATGATGATAACATGCGACGCATTCGGCAGCAGGGGATACTAAAGAAGTCATTTTTTAAATGTATTTTAACAAAACAGAAAATTACTATTTTAACTCACCCGTGTTTTAATTTTAATTGTTTATATACCACAGATGAAAAACACAGAAAAACATGTGAGAATGCTTCGCAGCACTCACGTGCCATCACAGCTTCCTGAACATCGTAGCAGTTTGAAACAATTTTTTTTTTTTAAGTTTCTCGTCTGGACTTTATATGGCTCTGGGTGAGATGAAAAGGCTGCACCAGACGTCACCATGGCAACCAGAAATCACAGCTGATGGACATTAGATAATCAACACGTTGACAGATTTCAGCTTCAGCAGCTGAGAAAGAATAAGAGACAACAAGTTTTCTCTCATCACAATTCCTCCAGAAATGAATTAGTGCTGAATGTTTTTTTTTTTTTTTGTGAACATTGAGAAGAAAAAGATCAACTTTTTATTTCCTCTGATGACCAACGTGCTCTTAAAGGTTATTTTCATTCATGCACGGCAGCTTTACGGATCACGCAGAAACTTTGAAAATTCTGCTGTTTTTCATTGTGAGAGAGGGAAAAAGAGCCTCTCGGATATGACAAAACTTTATTTAAAAGTCTTAGACACACCTGGATGATCTTTTATATTTTTATGTATGTATATATTTCCTTTCACCCCCTTGACCCAAAAATGGAAGAAGCGGGTAAAAGATAATGGATGGATGGATGGACATTTCCCTTCAGTCAGTCAGAAGCAACATCTACTTAAAATTTACACTTTATTTTACTGCTGTATCATTTTTTAAACTGCATTTTTTTCTTTTTAATAAAGCAGATGTACTTAGCAACAAACTAATCACATTTTTGAGAGAGGTAAGCAAAAGTGCTTAGCAGTTAATTCAGTCTTTGTGCCACGTCTGAGATTTACCTTTTTGGCTCCACAAAACAAAACAGCTGAATGAATGTATTTTTTATGTTAATTACGGATAAAGAAAATACTGCCGTTTTTGCTTCCTTGCACTCTGCTCTGTTGTGCGAGGATGCGTTACTTAAAGTATTTATTATGTCATGGCTTTTTTCTAATTAAAATGTCTGTTTTAGAATCTTTTTAGTATCATGAATGGCCCGATAAAATAAAATAAATACATTCAGTTGAGGAGTATTGCTTTTTTTGGGGGGACTATTTAAAGGATGGAAATGTCTTGTGCCCGGGGAATGAACGTGCTGAAAAAGACATCAATAGTAAATTAAATTGGAGCACGTTAGCATGCGAGGAACGTATCTGCATAAATTGTTTCCATTAAATTACTGAAGGATAAATGCTCAGGCCTTTTCTTTGTTGTTGCTTCTCACAATTATTTGCAACTTTCCTCTTTAAAAAAAAAATTAAAAAAAACGTCCTGCTTACTTTTTTCAGACCTGGTTTGTTTAAGTTCTGCTTCTATGTACTCAAGTCAGCTGAAACGACTTTACTCTAGTTTGATGGAAAAGCACTGACATTACCGGTATGTGGACTTGACAGAGAGAATGAATGTACGAAAATGTGTAAAAGAATGATTGACTTATTTAGATGAAGCGCAAAAGGCTGGCTGAAGACAGTGTGTGAAATGAGGAGACGGAGCTATTTATAAGAGATGCTCTACTATCCTCGAGCCTCTCCTCTCTGAACCTTCCGCTCCTCATTAACTAATGCAGGTTCGTCATGTCTGTAATATCCTTAGACCAAATCAAGGGTAAATCATCATCAAATTTGCACAAACACAAAGTTTAAGATTGAACATTTGATAATCAAATAGGACACTGAGGCTTAATTAAAGCTTGGAAAAAACACATTAAAGAATAAGAGGCCTAGTATTTTTTTTCAAGGAATGCATATTGCCCATCACCTTTCACACGACACTTAAAGCTCCCCTGACATCATCTTTGAACTTTCCATAAAATGGCACAACATATATATATTTTAAGATTGAACTCTGATCGTTTTTGCTAAAACAATGTTAAATGAATGAAAATTCCTCTCAAAAATAGTTTAAAATTAGCGCCGTTTTTTACACGGTATTTTCGGATTTTTCCGGTCACGTGATCGTGACGTCAGATCCATACTCGGCTCCAACGCGCACATTGAAATACAATGGAGGAAGATACAAACGCATCCGTCGAATTTAGCCATTTAAAACTTTAGATTTTAGCGATTTGTCTTCAGAGAAGCCAAAGTTATTTCGAGTGATCAACAAAAAACAGCAGGTTATAATTTTTTTTCTGCTGCTG
>JBBPBX010005399.1:0-48435 GCA_038048925.1 Garcialebias charrua
TCGTGCACGCTCCCGCGGCCACCATTTGGCAACCAATCGATTTTTGGTACAATACCAGCCCACATTTCCAGGTTGTCAGCAGTGACACATAATAGATGCGACGTATTCGGCGAAGTGACGTATGTATGGATTTTTCCACTTTATTAGACATATTTGGACTGATGCGACTTATAGGGCGGTGCAACGTGTACGGTGGAAAATACGGTAGATCCATTTCTTTAAAAACAGAATATGAAATCAGAAGATTAGCTATCCAAATACATCAACCTTTTGTGTGCGTGTGCATCACGAACCTGAATTTTCTGCCTGTCAAACATGAAGAAGTGAGCGCGGGCTTCGTCGAGTCTCATTCGCTGCACTCGCCACATGGCTCGTCTCTCTCTGCGAGCTGCTTCCTCTGACAAGCGGCTGTACTGAGCAATCAGCTCCTTCCTACAATACAAGACCAAAATGTAGACGTGCATGATGTCAGGTGAGGGTATACACAGAGCAACTTGCAATGGCTATGTAAAGAATGAAAATATGAAGTCACCTGAAAGCATTTCTTTACATAATTTTATGATAGGACTTAAAAATTAATCCAATAAATTTAATCTTAAACATGTTTAGAATTGATTTTGTGTGAATAATCCAGCTTACCTCCTTTATGCACGTCTATAACTCATTATTTTTAAATGTAAAACTATCAAGGCTTGTAAAATATGAAACCTGCATTAGCATTGTACAAATCCCAACATTCATCCTAACACATTCTAAAAAATTTGGTTTTTAAACCTTGAATTCTGTGAAGATTTCAT
This sequence comes from Garcialebias charrua, assembly GCA_038048925.1. Classification (NCBI taxonomy): domain Eukaryota; kingdom Metazoa; phylum Chordata; class Actinopteri; order Cyprinodontiformes; family Rivulidae; genus Garcialebias; species Garcialebias charrua. Next base: position 798 of record JBBPBX010005399.1, read on the forward strand.
CAAGCAGGAGGAGTGCAGGATGTAAACTGCGTTTGAAAAGCTGCAGATGACAGGTGCCTTCTTCAGCGTTGGTACACAGATCCCCACCCATGTTCAGACTGAATAACAGCTCTGTGTGCATTGCAAACTCTGATAGCATTTGCTCATGCTGCAGCATTGCCACTTATTCCAACTGCACAGAAATGTGGCAGAGACCCATCCACTAACATATGTCGTACTGTTGGAAATTGTATCTCGGCACTTTGAACATATATTGTACATCCAGTTACATTTTAGCGTGGACTGTGGAAGCTGTCAAACCTGGCTCTCTGCTCCAGCTGCTCCTCCAAGGCTTGTAGTCTCTTGCCCCGGTCTCTCAGCTCTCTGGCAAAGCTGAAGTCATTCTCCTCCTGCTTCTTCTTGGCTGCACTTCTCCACTGCTCAAGCATACATACATGATTCTTTTTTTTTTAAGTTTTGTTTTCTTACATTACTTACAAATGTTGTAATTATTTTAAATCTACTTTATTAGTTTGAGTTGGAACTATTTGAAATAGAGGTTGTGTGGAAAGAAGGAGTCACTGTAATCTGCTCAGAAACAACCAAATGAGTAAAAATGAGTAAGTGTGGGGGTTATCATCTACAAAGTAGTCGGGCTCGCCTCAACGCACAGCATGGGCTCTGGAACCGATCTCCTTGAGAAGGGCTGGACCTTATTCCACTCTGGAGTTGCCCATGGTGAGAGGCATCAAGCTGGTGTGGGTCTACTTGTACCCCCCCCCCCTCCCCCGACTTGGTGCCTGTGCGTTGGAGTTTTCCCCAGTAGATGAGAGGGTGGCTTCCCTTCGCCTTCGGGGACAGACTCTGACTGTTGTCTGTGCCTATGCACCAAATGGCAGTTCAGAGTATCCAGCCTTCTTGGAGTCCTTGGTAGGGGTTCTGGAAGGTGCCCCAGCTGGGGACTACCTTTATTCTGCTGAGAGACTTCAATGCTCACGTGGTGGGGCGGCCGTGGTGTAGTGGTAATGGCAGTCGTCTCCCGATCGGAAAGTTGGCGGTTCGACTCCCGGGACCCGCACCATGTGTCGTTGTGTCCTTGGGCAAGACACTTAACCCTGAGTTGCTCCCGGTAGGACTGGAAAGCACCTTGCATGGTAGTCTGTCGCCACCGGTTTATGAATGCGTGTAACATTCAATATATGTGTAGCACTTTGAGATTTTCAGTAATGAAAAGTGCGTTATAAATTGAATTTATTATTATTATTAATCATCACGTGGGTAATGACAGTGTGACCTGGAGGGGTGTGATTGGGAGGAATAGCCTCTCTGACCTGAACCCGAGCTGTGTTGTGTTGTCGGACTTCTGTGCTAGTCATAGTTTGTCCATCATGAACACCATGTTTGAACATAAGGGTGTCTATAAGTGCACTTGGCACCAGGGCGCCCTAGGTCGTAGATCGATTATAGACTTCATAGTCATGTCATCTGATTTGTGGCCCTTTGTTTTGGACACTCGGGTGAATAATAATAATAATAATAATGAATTCAATTTATAACGCACTTTTCATTAATGAAAATCTCAAAGTGGTGAAGAGAGGAGCTGAGCTGTCAACTTATCACCACCTGGTAGTGAGTTGGATCAGATGGCGGGGAAAGATGCCGGACAGACCTGGTAGACCAAAATGTGTAGTGAGGGTTTGCTGGGAACGCCTGACAGAAGAACCCGTCAGAGATATCTTCAACTCGCACCTCCGGGAGAGCATTAACTGCATCCCAGCTGAGGTGGGGGACATTGAGTCTGAATGGGCCATGTTCTGCACTTCACTTGTTGAGGTAGCTGCCTTGAGCTGTGGCCGCAAGGTTGTCGATGCTTCTCGCAGTGGCCATCCACAAACTCGGTGGAGGACACCCTGGGTTATGGAGGCTGTCAAGCTGAAGAAGGAGTCCTATCGGGCCTTGTTAGCCAGTGGGACTCCGGAGGCAGCTGAGGAGTACCAGAGGGCCAAGCGGGCCGCAGCCTTGGCTGTTTGAGGCAAAAACTCGGATGTGGGAGGAGTTCTGTGAGACCTTGGATAACGACTCTCAGTCGGCTCTGAGGAGATTCTAGCAAATCATCAGATGGCTGAGGAGGGGAAAGCAGCACTTTACTGAAACTGTATTCAGTGAAGGTGGGGTGCTGTTGACCTCAACCAGTGATGTCTGTCTAAATAAAGGTTGAATGAATGTCGTCGGGAGGTGGAAGGAATACTTCTCCGACCTTCTCAATCCCACCAACAAGCCTTCCATGGAGGAAGCTGAGTCGGGGGACTTTGGGGTTGATCCGTCCATAACTGTGGCAGAGGTCGCCAAGGTAGTTAAAAAGCTCAGAGGCGGCAGGGCTCCAGGGGTGGATGAGATTCACCCTGATTTCCTTAAGGCTCTGGATGTTGTGGGGCTGTCTTGGTTGACATGCCTTTGCAACGTCACGTGGACATCAGGGGCAGTGCCACTGGATTGACAGACTGGGGTGGTGGTTCCCCTCTTCAAAAAGGGGGACCGGAGGGTGTGCTCCAATTATAGGGGCATCACTCTTCTCAGCCTCCCTGGTAAGGTCTATTCAGGGGTACTAGAGAAGAGAGTCCAATCGTTGGTCGAACCTCAGATCCAGGAGGAACAATGTGGGTTCCGTCCTGGCCGTGGAACACTGGATCAGCTCTTTACCCTCACTAGGGTCCTCGAGGGGTCATGGGAGTTTGCCCATCCTGTCTACATGTATTTTGTGGATCTGGAGAAGGCATTCGACCGTGTTCTTCGGGGCACACTGTGGGGGGTGCTCTGTGAATATGGGATTGGGGGCCTGTTACTACGGGCTGTTCAGTCCCTATACAAGTGGTGCAAGAGCTTGGTTCGCAGTGCCGGCAGCAAGTTGTATCCCTTCAGGGTGGGAGTTGGACTCCGCCAGGGCTGCCTATCGTCACCGATTCTGTTCATAACGTTTATGGACAGAATTTCTCGGTGCAACCAGCTGGCGGAGGGTTTCCGGTTCGGTGGCCTCAGGATTCCATCTCTGCTCTTTGCAGATGATGTGGTCCTGTTGGCATCATCATGCCGTGATCTTCAGCTCTCACTGGAGCAGTTTGCAGCCAAGTGTGAAGCGGCTGGGATGAGAATCAGCACCTCCAAATCTGAGGCCATGGTCCTCAACCGGAAAAGGGTGGATTGCTCTCTTCAGGTCGAGAGGGAGGTTCTGCCTCAAGTGAAGGAGTTCAAGAATCTCAGGGTTTTGTTCATAAGTGAAGGAAGAATGGAGCGTGAGATTGACAGACGGATTGGTGCAGCGTCTGCAGTATTGCGGACTCTGTACCGGTCCGCTGTGGTGAAGAGAGAGCTGAGCTGTAAGGCAAAACTCTCTGTTTACTGGTCGGTCTACGTTCCTACCCTCACCTATGATCACGAGCTCTGGGTAGCGACCGAAAGAATGAGATTGCGGATACAGGCGGTTGAAATTAGTTTCCTCCGCAAGGTAGCTGGGCTCTCCCTTAGAGACAGGGTGAGAAGTTCATTTATCCGAGAGAGACTCAGAGTAGAACCGCTGCTCCTCCACATCGAGAGGAGCCAGTTGAGGTGGTTCCGGCATCTGGTAAGGATGCTCCCTGGGCGCCTCCCTAGGGAGGTGCTTCGGGCATGTCCTACTGGGATGAGACCCTGGGGAAGACCCAGGACACACTGGAGAGACTACGTCTCTCAGTTGGCCTGGGAAGGCCTTGGAATCCTCCCAGAAGAGCTGGAAGAGGTGGCTGTGGAAAGAGATGTCTGGGCCTCCCTGCTCAAGCTGCTGCCCCCGCAACCCGACTTCGGAACAAGCAGAAGATAATGGATGGATGGATGAGGTCCCACTACCATCCATCCATCCATCCATCTTCTTCCGCTTATCCGGGGTCGGGTCGCGGGGGTAGCAGCCTAAGTAGGGAGGCCCAGACTTCCCTCTCCCCAGCCACTTGGAGCAGCTCCTCCGGGGGAATCCCAAGGCGTTCCCAGGCCAGCCGAGAAACATAGTCCCTCCAGCGCGTCCTGGGTCTTCCTCTGGGTCTCCTCCCGGTGGGACATGCCCGGAACACCTCACCAGGGAGGCGTCCAGGAGGCATCCTAACCAGATGCCCGAGCCACCTCAACTGGCTCCTCTCGATGTGGAGAAGCAGCGGCTCTACTCCGAGTCCCTCCCGGATGACTGAGCTTCTCACCCTATCTCTAAGGGAGAGTCCAGCCACCCTGCGGAGAAAACTCATTTCAGCCGCTTGTATCCGAGATCTTGTTCTTTCGGTCATAACCCAAAGCTCATGACCATAGATGAGGGTGGGAACGTAGATCGATCGGTAAATTGAGAGCTTTGCCTTTTGACTCAGCTCTCTCTTCACCACGACAGACCGGTACAGCGCCCGCTTCACTGCGGACGCTGCACCTATCCGCCTATCGATCTCACGCTCCAGTTTTCCCTCATTCGTGAACAAGATCCCGAGATACTTAAACTCCTCCACTTGGGGCAGGACCTCCTCCCCGACCCGGAGAGGGCATGCTACCCTTTTCCGGCTCAAGACCATGGCCTCGGATTTGGAGGAACTGATCCTCATCCCGGCCGCATCACACTCGGCTGCAAACCGCTCCAGTGAAAGTTGTAAATCACGAACTGATGAAGCCAGTAGGACCACATCATCTGCAAAAAACAGAGAAGCGATTCTAAGGCCACCAAAACGGATCCTCTCAACACCTTGGCTGCGCCTAGAAATTCTGTCCATAAAAGTTATGAACAGAATCGGTGACAAAGGGCAACCTTGGCGGAGTCCAACTCTCACCGGAAACGAGCCTGACTTACTGCCGGCAATGCGGACCATGCTCTGACACCGGTCGTACAGGGACCTAACAGCCCTTATCAAAGGGCCTGGTACCCCATACTCCCGGAGTACTACCTACAAAGAAATTATTGTTTTATACCTAAACCCTCAAGAAACAGTTCGTGAAAGTTTACCAAACATTTAAAAAGGAAAAACATGTTGTGGTTGCTGTGTTCTGAGCAGTGGTTAGTTTGACCTGTCAATCAAGAATCCTGCTTGTATTTTACAACTGACAAGAGACTGACTGCGACTGGCTGCAAGTAAAACACAGTTTACTGATTACAGTGGTGCTTGAAAGTTTGTGAAACTTTTAAAATTTTCTATATTTCTGTATCAGTAAAATATCATCAGATTTTTACAAAAGTTCTAAAAGTAGATAAAGAGAACCCAGTTAAACAAATGAAACAAAATATTATACTTGGTTATTTATTTATTGAAGAAAAAGTATGTGAACCTTTCCTTTCAGTACCTGATGTGGCACCCCACCCACCTTCCCAGTGCATCAGTAACTGCAGCTAAATGTTTCTTGTAACTGCTGATCAGTCCTGAGGCTTGGAGGATTTTATCCCATTCCTCTGTACAGAACAGCTTCAACTCTGGATACTGGTGGTTTCTTCACATTAACTACTGCTACAGGTCCTTCCACAACATCTGGATTACATTAAGGTCAGGACTTTGACTTGGCCATTCCAAATCATGAATAACTTTATTCTTCTTTTGGTAAAACATATTGTGTTGAGGGTAATTGTGTTGTTGCATGACCCACCTTCTCTTCAGATTCAGTTCATGGACAGATGTTCTGACATTTTCCTTTACAATTCTCTGATATAATTCAGAATTCATTGTTCCATCAATGATGGTAAGTCGTCCTGGCTCAGATGCAGCAAAACAGGCCCAAACCATGATACTACCACCACCATGTTCCACAGATGGGATAAGGTTCCTAATGCAGGAATGCAGAGTTTTCCTTTCTCCAAATATAAAACTTTTCATTTAAACCAGAAAGTTTATTTTGGTCTAATCCATCCACAAAACATTCTTCCAACAGTATAACAGTCTAAAGGCCCTGGCAGAGCTCTGCGTAAGGCAATATGCCGCTGTACGCCGTACGTATGCAGAGGCACAAGCGTAGCCCCGCAGGGCACAAACGCGCAAAGCTCAAATTTTACGACCGCGTACACAAAGCGCGTTGTCTCACAATAAACTGCCCGGCGCCGGACTGTTTTGTATGAGACACAAATGTATTAAATTCCCCTTCTTCATCCCTGATCTGGGCTTTTCTTTTGTTTATTTTGCCAAAAGTCAAGTGATCTCTTCCTCCTCCGTTGCTCCATGACTGAAATTATGAGAAATGAATGAATTTGTCACGAGCGAATAAACTCATGTCCTACGTGGCTGCGGGAGGTTCTAAACATTTCCTGGTGGGCTGTGGGCTGCAGGACCAGCGCTCCCTGTTTTTATTTTTATTTTTTAGAACTTTTTATTAACATATAAAGTTTTAGAACACCGCAGCGGCTGCAGCCAGAGCCAGCTCGTGCCTTTTTCTTTTTTCCCCACCCGACTTGTCAATCAATTCAGTAGGCGTGTCAGCAAATGACCAATCAGCGACCTCAGTTTGTCCCGTAGGTAAACGCTCTGCGCGCAGCTGCTCAAATTACGACAAGAAGTTGGAGCGAAAACGTGTGCATTTAACGCGAGAACGAACGCAGAGCTGTGCCTGTGAACGCGTGTGCACAGAACGCGCGCGTAGAGCGGCGTACAGGCCATACGCAGTACGCCGCTGTACGTCGTACGTACGCAGAGGCACAAGCGTAGCCCCGCAGGGCACGAACGCGCAAAGCTCAAATTTTACGACCGCGTACGCGCGCGCGTTGTCTCACAATAAACTGCCCGGGGCCGGACTGTTTTGTATGTGACACAAATGTATTAAATTCCCCTTCTCCATCCCTGATCTGGACTTTTCTTTTGTTTTTTTGCCAAAAGTCAAGTGATCGCTTCCTCCTCGCTTTAGAACACCGCAGCGGCTGCAGCCAGAGCCAGCTCGTGTCTTTTTTTTTTTCCACCCGACCTGTCAATCAATTCAGTAGGCGTGTCAGCAAATGACCAATCAGCGACCACAGTTTGTCCTGTAGGTAAACGCTCTGCGCGCAGCTGCTCAATTTACGACAAGAATTTGGAGCGAAAACGCGAGCATTTAACGCGAGAACAAACGCATAGCTGTGCCTGTGAACGCGAGCGCACAGAACACGCGCGTAGAGTGGCGTACAGGCCGTACGCAGAGCTCTGCCTGGGCCTTAACAGTCTTCTGGTTTGTCCACTTGATCTTTATCAAACTGCAGATGAGCAGCAACGTTCTTTTTGGAGAGCAGTGTTTTTCTCCTTCAACCCTCCATGAACCATTGTTGTTCAGTGTCTCCTGATGGTGGACTCATGAACATCAACATCAGTCAATGTGAGAGAGACCTTCAGTTGTTAGAAGTTATCCTGGGGTCCTCTGACCTCGCCTACTATTCCACTTCTGGAGTGATGTTTGCTGGTCCACCACTCCTGAGGAGGGTAACAATGGTCCTAAATGTTTTCCATTTGTACACAATCTGTCTGACTGTGGATTGGTGGAGTCCAAACGCTTTACAGATGTTGTGTAACTTTTTACAGCCTGATGACCATCAACAACTCTTTTTCTGAACTCCTCAGAAATCTCCTTTGTTCCTCCATGATCCACTTTCACAAGCATGTGAAGATCAGACTTTGATAGATCCTGTTCTTTAAATCAAACAGAGTGTCCACTCACACCTGATCATCATCATTGATTGAAAACACCTGACTCTGATTTCACCTTCAGAGTAACTGATAATCCTAGAGGTTCACATACTTTTACCACTCACAAATATGTAATATTGGATAATTTTCCTCAATAAATAAATGACCAAGTATAATATGTTGTCTCATTTTTTAAACTAGGTTCTCTTTATCTACTTTTAGGACTTGTGTGAAAATCTGATGATGTTTTAGATCAAATTGATGCAGAAATATAGAAAAGTATAAAGACTTCACAAACTGTCAAGCACCACTGTACTTCCCAACATCTCACTTTCAAAAATTAACTTTCATTTTTCACTTTGACATACGTCATTTTCTCTCTAACAACCCTCGTGCAAGCATAAGCACCCAGTTTACATATACCTCTATTTTTTCCACACGCTTCTTAAAATTGCTTCCACACTTTACCTCTTGCTCCTGTTCCAGGTGCTGTTTCAGTTCTTCAAAGCGCTCCCTTTTCTTGGCCTCCTCAGCCAGACGCAGTGACACCTGGCGCCCTGCAGGAGGTGAGGGAGATAACAGTGGGCTGTTTACCCCTCCACACAGAAAAGCAATGCAACAACTCCCATCTCTCTCTCCTCCAACATGTGCACCACAACCCAAACAACATCGCCATCTGCCACAGAGTCGAACAAGCCAAGACGTGCACAGAGCATTAGACTAGTCATTCACCCAACCAAATCACCTCTCCTTCCCAAGCGTTGCCTCACATTTTTTGTAGGAAGAATTGATGTGAGGAGTTTGCTAACATGTGCGAGTGATGATTAAATTTCACCGCCTGTTGTAAGTAAGACTATTCACATAATTCCTCAATGTGACTGGCCCCTGTGCATCTTTGCTGCTCTCCTGAGGGGAACTGAGGAAGGTTCTTGTTGGATACAACAAGAAAGTGTAATTAGTGTTAAAGCATTTGTCCAAGACATATTCAGCTGGGTGGAGGGGGTGAGGGGGCATGCACGGACATCAAGAGCTATATAAATATCATTCTCACAGTGTGAGTGTGTTTGTTTAAGTGTGACACCAACCTCGGATGCTCTCCAGGGTTTTTGCTGCTGACTCTCTGACCTGATTGATCAGCTCCTGGCGGGCCTGCTCTGCTCGCAGGGCCTAACAGACAGGCAAGAAATCATCATTAACAAAGATTTATTCTCCTGCTCTGTGGCTCACCTCTCCTCTCTCCCCTCTTTCCCCAGTCTGTCACAGATGCCAGCTGCACATGCAGTACTGGCCATGTAAATTAGAGGGCTGTATTACAGCAAGGACAAGCCCCAAGGCAAGTCCCGCCATAATGGGTGGTGTAGGAGGAGTGGGGGTTGGGAGAGAGATTGGCAGAATTAAATAAACCCTCATAGAAATGCAACATGCAGCATGACTACTTATATTTGCATCATTACCTGCTCCTCCCTGCTGATAGCGCTGTGCTTCGCAATCCTCTCCATGCGTCCGCGATACACAGCGCAGTCTCTCTCAATCTCCTCCACCTCCTGGAGGGAGAAGGTGACAGCAATGCGGGGTACCGGCAGCTCCGACCAGCAGATGTAGTGCTGTGGAAACACATTTGGAAGGAAGTTGGTGCTACAGTTTCAAGTGTTAATTCAGACGACTCATCATGTTGACATCGTATTTTATAACCTCAAAGTTCATTTTATAAACAAAATATGTTGCACCAGCTGTCTGGAAGTGCAACTCTCTCGCACTGCTACGTCTGAAAACAAACTAAGAAAGATGGCATGATACAGGGAGGGGATCTAAACACAGTTAACTTAAAGGCTTTGTAAAACCCTGTTGTATTTCATTTCAAGTAGTTTATTAGCTCAGTCAAATAGTCAATTTTATTTTGTTCTAGAGGAGTAGGTACTGGGTTTCATTTTACTTGACCATTTCTAGTTTAACAACATGAAGAAACTACGGTACAATCCAGTTTAGGATACTAATAAAAAAAGATAATCTTTCACCAAATTGTTACCAAAACACACTTCACACATCTGACTACAAGAATAGTTTAGTGTCATTTGATGTATACAAATAAAATTATTCATATGTGACCATTAATATGAATTATAAAGTAGACCACCTGTTCCCACTTTATCTGGTTGAGAATGGAAGCCAGGGGGCTGCCATGTTGTATTTTTGGAGACAGAGTCTGTGCCCTATGGAGATGTGGATGAGTTTCACCTACTCCCCCACTGTTACATGCACTGGGCATGTAATTTATTTAAGTCTAAAGAATGAGATGTTTAAAGGTTTTGAGCAGAAGCAGAGTTGTTTAAGGGTTTTGAGTGACTGATTGACTGCAGCTGTTGCTCATTAAAGCATGCTGTAGGTGGGGGTGGTTGCTCCCTCTATATTAGGTCCAAGCCACAGAAGCAGAGCAGAGGTCCAAGCAGCAGCAGCAGAGTGAGAAGAAGTCCGAGTGATGAAGAAGTCCAAGTGGTGAAAAAGAAGTCCGTATGAAGAAGCCGTATGTTGAAACTGTATGATGAAGCCGATGTTGTAAGCCGTGAGAAAACAGCCAAAGAAGAACCAAATGTTGAAGCGTGAGAAAACAGCCGAAGAAGATCTGAATGATGAACCGTTGTGAGAAGAGGAAGCTGAGACCTGCTGTCGTCGTGAGAACCTGGGTGCTGCTGAAGACAGGAGCCGTGAGTGACCTGCTGGACTTAAGAGTTTTTTTTTTTAATTAATCATCCTGAAGCTGGATTTGAGAGGTCCGACTTTTTCTTTAATTACTTGTTTTTTTTAGGACACAAGGACGCAGAGAGCCTAAAATAAACTCTTTTTTTTAACCATCTTTTCTATGTCTCGTGTCCCTATATGGTACATGCCTTCGGGTCGTAACATATAATGGGGGCTCGTCAAACCAACAGAGCTAGTTGTTAGGACTGTCCGAAGGATTTGTGAATTTTTGAGTAGCCTGGTTGGAGCAAATTGTGTGAGCACTATCAGCTGTGCTGGCTGCTTGATGCGTTCAGGGGTAGCTCAGACGTTTGTGTTTTGTTTACAGTAATCTATGTGACCAACGTTTTGTTGTGGTGAGCTGTTTAAAACAGTTTTTAGTCTGCACCATGGACTTAGATACTAACATCCGTTTCAAGGAAATAAAGCTCCAAAACGAAATTGCTAGGAGGAAGCATGAGGCTTCTATGAGGTTAGCTGAGCTTGAGCATCAAACAGCTCAGAGAGATGGAGCTTAAATTTGAGCAACGTATATTGGAGTTGCGACATAAGGTCCGTCTACTTGACTGTGGATTGTGTGTTGGTCACTCCTGAGGTGACACCACAGGTGGAGGAGAACAGCGATTTGGACTATGATTTTGATCTGAGTGACTGTTTTTTGTTTTTTTCTCTGAATCAGAAGACGTCCCAGTGAACAATGTAGCAGAGGAGCCGAGCCTGACTGTCCATCCTGGTCCTCTGTGTACCCTTTCAACCTGATCACAGGAGGTTCCGAGTGTGCTGCTGGACGCTGTGGAGCCTTTAGCTGGATCAGCAGCAGGGAGTGAATATTTGCTGTCTGTGGGAGATGACCTGATGGAACCGTTTGTTGAACATGTAGAAAGTGATTGTGTGTTTGTTGACTCTCAATGCTTTGTCTGCAGGGTGCCTGATGACGGTGCATCTACAACGATGTTACTGTCAAGTGATTGAACTGATGAAACAGAGGAGGGCAGTTTCCCTCTGGTTGTTATAATAATAATAATAATAATCTCTCAGTCCCACTGAGGTAGCGCTCAGTCTCAAAAAGGTTGGTGACCCCTGCTCTATATCAATATTTCTACATTACACTTTCATAGACTTGAAAATCTGTGTAATTCTTTTTCTGCCCGTCTGCGCCCCTCTTCCCTCACTGAATACAAACACATCCCCTCACATGCTGCTTCACACATGCTTACTAATGTTGTGAAGGCGGCACAACTGACGAGGATTTTTACTTAATGTATGTAAATAGTTTTTTTGTTTGTTTTTTTACATTTATTTGGTACATTTACAGTACAGCTGTTTGTTAATAATTGTGCCTGTGTGACAACTGGGACAAAGCTTTGACTCAGAAATATTTTTTTGTAATTATTTTATGGAAAGAAAAAGTATCAATACAGTATATATCGTATACAGGTAGTCCCCGACTTACGAGCGAGTTCCGTTCCTCCGAGGCGCTCGTAAAGCGAAAATTCGTAACTTGGAACGGCCGCCACGTGTCTCGTAAGTCCGGAATTTCGCTCGTAAGTTGGAACGGTTTTGCTAGCGCGACTACAAACACTCGTTTTTCATCGAAAAACTGCTTACGAGTGCATAAAAATGATCGGAAACGTGTGTCCACATGTTTAGCTAACGAACTGTGGTGAAAAATCACAGAAAAACTCGGTATTTTTTGCGTTTTTTTCCAAAAATTTGCCAGCTCGTAAGTCCGGAACCTCGTAGGTCAGAGCGCTCGTAAGTCGGGGACTACCTGTATTGTGATTTATCTTAAAAATATCGAGATATTAATTTTGGTCCATATCGCCCAGCCCTACTCAGTTACACTATTTCATACTTAATATATTTGCTGCAAACAGCACTTAGAACTTCTGCCAGCACTGAATAATTTTTAAATGCCCATCATGAAACGTATTTCTACACAACAGTCAAGTGTACTTTATCCTTCCCACATCCGCATGAATGGTGTCAAATGTGCACAACAAACCTGTGGGCAGCAGATTTTGAGGAGGTTAATGGTCTTTCCACAGACATACACATCGTTGGCAATGTGTCTCAGGAAGGCTGGCACACAGTCCTCCACGTCCTTTGAGATCAGAGTGTAGCCTTGGACCCAGAAGTTTTTGTCTGCACAGATTCAAACGTGTACAGTATATTACATGTGGTACTTTAAATGTGAGTAAATGTTTTTTATGGTCCAGTTTGATTTTTAAGTGCATAACATTAATACTATGACTGAAAAACTTAAAATTGCTCACAGAGCTAGTCTAGTCCGGGTCTAAAACTTTACCCCATTAGTATGACTTGCAGGGCATGGCTAAACTCTGGCTGCTTGGATTAACACTAGGAAACTGTTGGCACTTAGCTCAGTGATCCTGAGCAAAAAGCATAAGAGAACATGAATTCACAAGCTTCCAGAGCTCTTTACAGAAAGCCTGCGGCTTGCCAAGAAAGCTTCGCTGCTGATTGCTTCCTTGGCCGACGGAGTTCGAAGAGAACAATGACATTTGTGTGTCCTCCAAAAGGCAGGAGTGAGCACTGTGGAGGTTCGCTGCTGAAATTGATGAGGTGTGGCCGATGAGCAAATGAAAGTGTTAGCCAGACAAAGCAGACATGAAGGTCTGACCTTGAAAGGGATGTTGCATGACATACAACATTTGGACAGGCCACAACGATTCATGCCACACTATATTTACATGGCACTGTCAAAATTAAAAGGCTGCAGCTTGTACATTTGGGGAGTGAGTTTCAGTGAATACTGTTCTTTGTGTTTATAAAAACTCATATTCAAGCCAGAGCATAAATGCTTTTCAAATTACGTTTAATGTGTTGATTATTCTCCTAGCCTTTCTGTAAAGGTTAAGTCAGCCAGCCAGTTCCTGTAAATTAGATGGATTTGTCTGCCTTCATCTCCTCCCGTCTTAACTTCACTCCTCCCTCCTTGATGAATTGTGTCATTAATTGGACAAAATGAATTCACTTCAACCAGTCCAAATTTGTCATTTATTATAAAACTCTGTTTCTGAAGCTATTTTTGTGTTTGGATCAGCGTGGTGTACCAAACAAAAAGAATAAAAGAAAATAATTTGTTTGTCTCTGCGGCTGACTGAGTGGAGGTAGTTGTCCTTGCAGCTGAGGCAGCTGATTCTGTTTGCCACTGATTACCATGCAATAACTTTATGACACATCCTTTATAGACACAAGGACAAATCCAGCTACGCAGTAAGGGTCTAAATGAAATCTGTTGTTTTCTTCCTTACTAGACAGTCTGTCTAGAAGGCTTTTCATTTAAAGAACCCGCTGACTGAAGTAATTAAAGACCGTGTAAAGTGAAATTAAATTTGTGTTTTTATTTTGTCACACGGCATAAATATGTGTTATTAATCACCCATATAAATCTGACTGATTAAAAACATTGATTTCCTTATAAAATTAAGTCTCAAAAATCATGAAAAAACATGATTTTGACTTGCTCTAGAACGCTGGGGGCGTGTCGCACGTGGGCGTGATTTCAGCGCAGTACTGCGCCATGTCCAGCCCCCTTCAGAGCTGAGCTGTGTGGGGAGGCATACGGGGGAAGCAGAGATCACCTGCTCTGTTTTTATCTGAGTTCTGGCTTCCAGCAGCTCCTTTTTCCAAGAGTTACGCTGTTTTTAGTGCACTAACAACTCTGGTTATGTTTTTAAAGTTGAGGACACATAACTCCGCTGTTATAATCAGCGCTATTTTAGAAGATGAGCGGACTCGCGGTCCGAACCGGTCACATCGCATGCGGGGTCTGATCGCCACACACACACACACACACGCGGACTCGCGGTCCGAACCGGTCACATCGCATGCGGGGTCTGATCGCCACACACACACACACACACCGGCGCGCGCGCGACCCGGTCACATGCATGCGGGGTCTGATCGCCACACACACACGCGCGCGCGCGGGGGGGGGCGGAGGTGCGCGGAGGTGCAGGTGGCATGTGGTCGCTCCAGCAGCACGCCAGTACTGGAGGGAGACGGTCGGTAGCGAGTGAACGGCTCCACCGAAGAACGCATTTATAACGGCTGGAGCTGCAGGGGGTGGGGCTTGTGACCGCGTGACGAAACGCGGTCACATTTAAACCACGCCTAAAAAATCCTGAAAGAGAAATGTGTTTATACACAGTTTGATCTATAACTCCAAAATTAATTGAGCTACAATTTTGAGACTTTTTACTCATTTACAAGATTACAATTACGACATTTATAATGTTTATTGAAGAAAATGTTGAAATTCACTTTACACGGTCTTTAAGTGATGCACTGTGTTCATGTGTATGTGCGACATCTTACCCCTGAAGCTGAGGTATTCCTCGTTGACTTTAATCATGAATTCTCCATAAACATCTCGAAACACACCGTTGTAGACCCAGTCAGAAACAAACCTAAGTGAAGCAGAAACAAAACAGTCAGGAGGAGTGCTGGCAACACCAAGTTCAATCGGTTTTCCAGTCTAAAGGCAGAAAATGTTTTTAACTGCGTGCGTGCGTGCGTGTGTGTGTGCTTTACCCCTAAATACTGTACACAGGCTGAGTGCTAATCAACTGTGCAAGATATCTGTTCAGAATATTGTCAAAATATCCCATGAATCACTAGACTGATTTTAAGGACACAGGTTGGATGTACATCTACAACTGATTATTTTTTTAATTCAATCCAAATAAATATGGCTGCCAACTAATCAACATTAGGTACAACCTTACAGATACTGAGCAAAAAATTGATATAGTAGAAGCTGAGAATCATTAACACCACATACTGTATTCAAGAGTACAAAAACGTATGGGATCGCATGAGAATGTACATAACATTATGTACAATGACTAAAATGGCTCCAACTTTAGTATTTCTCAAAAGTATGATTTTTAAACTCCAGCATGAAAGGTGATGGGCAATGTGCATTCCTTTTAGGAATGCAAGGCCTTTTAATTGAAACGAGGACTGACCGTGTGTACGGCTCACAGCTGCTCTTCAACAGCGACAGCAGGACGGGGTAGTTCTCGTTGCTGCAGTTGTTCTGTGCTTCGTTGTACAGATAGGACAGCAGTTTAACCCCCTGAGGAGAGGTCACATGGCACAGAGCTGACATGTCATGTGGAAGGTTAAACACCGTCATGATCAACGTCACCCTGCTGTTTGAAGAGAAACGAGCACTCACCACAGGAAAGGTGGCTTGTCCTGCACCTAAAGGCCCGTCGACACAGCACAGCTCTGACAGGTACCTTAAGATTCAAAAAGGACAGGCAGTTTTTCATCTCATGACTTCTGCATCTCAGTCCTGTCCATCAGAACATGCCTGAACTGTTAGACTAAATAAATAAAAGCTAGATGTGTGAGAAGAACACAAAGCCATGAAAACAATCTACGTGGCTTGACCTCACCTGAGCTGGCGGCCAACTTTGCGAAGGAGGAAACCAATTGTTAGCAGGCTGAGAGTAGGTGGGGTGCTGAGAACACAAGCCCTGTAGTAATGAAGATACTTCCTCAGACCTCCAGTGAAGGCCTTGGAAAAGAAGAAAAGCTTTTTAGATTACTACACGATGATATCAAACCAACGAAACGATCTGACTTTTGTATGAATAGATGACTGTACTTGACTTCTGTTACTTTTCTTTTAATAAGTAATTTTGACTAATTGTCATTTATCCACGCATTCGTCTTCTCTTTTAGGATTTTTTGATAGTTTTGTCAAAAATAAATTGTTTATGTTAAGTTGAGCTACTCTTCTCAAATAGCCCCTTAAGGCATGATTAAAACTTTCTAAATTTATGAACACAACATTGGTAGCAACTGTTCAAGAGCAGAAAACAAGTGGAGGAAACTGTGAGGTCCCAGTGGTATTAATTAATGATGATTATACAAACATACCTGGAAGACTAGGCCCTTCTTGTCAGCACTCTGCAGAGAAAAGCGGCCAAGCCTCAGGTAGTAAGTGCCATACTGAGCCAACTCCCCCAAAAGACGAGACACGCTCTCCGGAGAGGCCCCTGACACGCACACACCGGGCCTGACGTCAAACTGAATGCTCTGAGGTAGGAAACATATGTACAAGACAATAAGGAAGTGTGCAGTCTAATAAAATCCACCGTGCTTCAAGTCCATATAATATAAGACCATGTTGGAGCGTCACCTCCAGGGTGATATCTGAAGGCATCGTGGTGGACTTATTATATTAGACAACAATACATAAGCAGGTATGTGTTTTCCAGTCTTTGCCATCAAAGTTTTATGAGAACAAGATATTGTGTTTCTAGGCAGCATTCTTCTGGGAGAAACAAAAATAACAAGAACAATAATTTTGCAACTGCAAACCGCAGCGGCAAAGACATACCTGACTACACCAGCCAAGTTCAGATGTCACAGAAAAACTTGAAGTATTAACCAACACAATTACCATTAATGTGCAGAAACATTATTACATGAATAACGTTTGAACTCAACCTAATTCAACATGCCTGCCACAGCCAACTTACCTTAGAAAACACATTACAGTAATGGCTATAGCTCAGCCAGTTTTACAAACATCGGGATATAATTTGGTGCAGTAGGAGCTGAGCTTTCACCTGAACACACAACTTGTGAGACAGCACTAACCTTATCAACTGTTGGAGTCAACCTTGTCTTTCAGTTAGTAAAACATTTCATAAACCACTGGAAATATATTTTATAAATTCCTTCCCAGAAATACATTATTGAATCTCCAATAATCTACAACTCATTAACTTTTGGAGTGAGCTCAATTCAAGATGGCCACCACAACTACCGGTACTCTACCTTAGCTTAGACAAAATGGCTAGACATTAGTGAATTTTACAGAAATTGACCTAACATTGGTTTGGTATGGTGAGACAGTCATCCATAACATACAGTAAACTCCAAGCACTAATCCCCTAAGTTATCACAAAGTCAAATCAGACTATGTAACAAAGTTAAGGCAGGTCCTCTGGACAGTTTCTGTTTGTTGGAATGTTTCATTTTTCATCCAAGACTTCATCAGTCCGAGAAGTGGATCTCATAGTGGGTCAACCAGTTTGGTGGAGAGAAGATAGTTTCTGGAGTCTGCCCTCTCCCCTGCTGACTTGTCTGAGGCAGCATTGGCCCAAGTGGGTACACTTTAGCCGTTTTCGCACTGCACGGCCCTCCCCGGCCCCACCCGGCTTCTAACCCGGGTTCGTGGGGTTCGCATTTGCCTTCTCGGGCCGGCGACAGCCCGCGTTTTGGAACCCGCCCGACGGAGGTTCTGATCGGGCCGAGCTCCCGGGCCCAGTTTGACGTCATGTACTGCTCATCATTTGATTTGTTGTTTGCAGCAGGGGCGGGACTGCTGCGTGTTGAGTCATCAACTCGTTCTAACAACAACCTCAGCGCGAGCAGAATTTCATTAAAATGTAACTACAGAAATGCCTAAAAAAACATTTGTTAGCTGAATTAGTGTTTCTGAGTTTAATTTTTGTTAATAACTGATTACAAATCAGCTTATAACGTAAATAACACGTAGCGCGCACCCATACAGAGCATTTCCGCCTTTCAGCGCGAGCTGAATTTCATTAAAATATAACTAATATTCTCTAACTCTTGCACGTAGCCAGGATTTCACGAGGGGCGATTCCTTTATAGGAAAAGTGGACTCCTGAAAAAAGTAATACGTCTCGGTGGCTCAGTGGAAGAGCGTCGGCTTTCCGCTCTAAATTTTATCTCGACTCTGGTTCGATTCTCACCTGGTTCAACTTATTTTACGTTTGTCTTTTATTGGATAAAAAAAGGAGTTTGTGTTATGCCTGTGGTTAATACAAACTCTTTTTTTTTTATCCAATAAAAGACAAATGTAAAATAAGTTGAACCAGGTGAGAATCGAACCCGAGTCAAGATAAAATTTAGAAGCCGACGCTCTTCCACTGAGCCACCGAGGCGTATTACTTTTTTCAGGAGTCCACTTTTCCTATAAAGGAACCGCCCTTCATAAAATCCTGGCTACGCCCATGACTAATAATAATCTCTGTACAATGCTAAATGAGGTCGGGCAAGCCAGGCTGGGCTCCGGGGCGAGCTGGGCCGTGGAGGGCCGGGGAGGGCTGTGCAGTGCAAAAACGGCTTGTGACCACTCATGTTTGGGCTACTGTTTAATATACCATATTATTTTACATTATTAGTGTTAAGTGTATATATTAGATCTTTTTGTGTATTGTTTAGTGTATATCTTACTGTATATCTTAGATTCTTGTACTGTATACTGTTGTTTCTTTTTATACTTTATATTTTTGCTATTTTTGGGTGTAACTGAGACCCTGAGTACACACTTTTGTTCCATCCCATGCACCACATGTACCACACACTTGTTTTAAAGTGTTGTTAAACAAACATTTGTTTTAATTTGCTTAATTGTGTTGTGACCTTAAAAGGTTTGAGTAAACTGGACAAGTAGAGAAAAAGAAGGTGCCAGACCTACCAAGAAAACATCCATCCATCCATCCATCCATAACCCGCTTCTTCCTTTTTGGATCACGGGGGTCACTGGTGCTCATATCCAGCTGTAACCGTACGAGGCAGGGGACACCCTGGTCTCCAGTCCATCACAGGGACACATAGAGACAAATGAGACAAACAACCATTCACTCTCTCACTCACACCTAGAGATAGCCTGGCCCTCGCCATTCCTACGCAGCTCCGCTCAATTCTATTTTCCCTTCACTGCTGGGTCTGGGACTTCTCCCGTAGAGAAGGATTTCTCCGGCTGATTTTTGACCGGACCAATCAGAGAACAGAAGGGGCGGAGTTTTTGGCCCCTAACCCACACCCCCACCTGTCCCAGCGCGCAGCCAGCGAGCAGCCGCATGTTCTCATTCAAAGCGATGCAAAGCGATGCAGGACTGTTTTATATGTGACACAAATGTATTAAATTCCCCTTCTTAATCCCTTATCTGGAGTTTTCTTTTGTTTGTTTTTTTGCCAAAAGTCAAGTGATCGCTCCCTCCTCCCTCCTCCTCTCCCTCCGCTGATGAGGAAATGTCTGAGGTTGTCACGAGATAATTAAACTCGGGTTCAACGTGGCTGCCCGAGTCCCATCAGATTTTCTGGTCTTCTGGTGTGCTGGACCAACGCTCCATGGTTTTATTTTATTTTTTAGAATGTTTTATTAACATATAAACACAGAATATGCAGCGGCAGCGAGAGAAAATGCAGCAGGAGGCGGAGCTGATGTCAAGTTCACCAGAGCAGGAAACAGACCATATATGGCTCTGAGGGGGAGGGAGCAGAATGCTTTCCCTGTTTAAAATTTTTCTAAGATCCAATGGTTTTGTTCCTCAGCAGAGGCCACGCCTCCAGCAAGAATCGGTTCTCTATAGAGAAAGTCCAGACCCTAGTACGAAGCGAAGTGAAGGACAAGGGTCTGGTTTTAACCAGGCTAACCTAGAGACAGTCTAACATGCATGTTTTTGGTCTGTGGGAGGAAACTGGAGTACCTGGAGAAAACCCAAGCAGCACAGAAGCCGTTTTCGCACTGCACGGCCCTCCCCGGCCCCACCCTGCTTCTAACCCAGGTTCGTGTGGTTCGCATTTGCCCGCATTTGCCTTCTCGGGCCGGCAGGAGCCCTAGTTTTGGAACCCCACCGACGGAGGTTCTGATCAAGCCGAGCTCCCGGGCCCATTTTGACGTCATGTACTGCTCATCATTTGATTCGTTGTTTGCAGCAGGGGCGGGACTGCTGCGTGTTGAGTCATCAACTCGTTCTAACAACAACCTCAGCGCGAGCTGAATTTCATTAAAATGTAACTACAGAAACCTCTAAAAAAAATTGTTAGCTGAATATATATTTTAGTGTTTCTGAGTTTAATGTTTGTTAATAACTGATTACAAATCAGTTTATTTTACACGTGCGTAGCTAGGATTTTCTGAGGGGGCGATTCATTAAAAGATAGAGTGGACCTACAAAATGCAAGAACCCCAGTACAGTAGCTCACGGGATAAGCGTTGGGTTGGCGCGCAGAGCCTTTTCTCGACGCGGGTTCGAATCTCACTCGGTTCGGTTGAAACTTATTTTACGTTTGTCTTTAATTGGATAAAAAAAAAGGAGTTTCACAAACTCCTTTTTTTAAATCTCAGTCCTCATTTTTTTATCCAATAAAAGACAAACGTAAAATAAGTTTCAACCGAACCGAGTGAGATTCGAACCCGCGTCGAAAAAAGGCTCTGCGCGCCAACCCAACGCTTATCCCGTAAGCTACTGGGGATCTTGTTTTTTGCAGGTCCACTGTATCTTTTAACGGATCGCCCCTCAGAAAATCCTTGCTACGCACGTGTAAAATAAGCTGATTTGTAATCAGTTATTAACAAACATTAAACTCAAAAACACTAATATATATATATATATATTCAGCTAACAAATATTTTTTAGCGGCGTCCCTTCTCTTTCCACCTCTTAACACACACCAAGCGCGCACACAAGAACACTCCACCCACTTCAAGAGAACACTCCACCCACTTCAAGAGAACACTCCACCCACTTCAAGAGAACTACTCCACCCACTTCAAGAGAACACTCCACCCACTTCAAGAGAACTCTCCACCCACTTCAAGAGAACTCTCCACCCACTTCAAGAGAACACTCCACCCACTTCAAGAGAACACTCCACCCACTTCAAGAGAACACTCCACCCACTTCAAGAGAACTCTCCACCCACTTCAAGAGAACTCTCCACCCACTTCAAGAGAACTCTCCACCCACTTCAAGAGAACACTCCACCCACTTCAAGAGAACACTCCACCCACTTCAAGAGAACACTCCACCCACTTCAAGGCGACTTTCCGCACAATGCGTAATGAGCAGGGGCGGGCCAGGCCGGGCTCTGGGCCAACCAGGGACGAGCTGGGCCGGGGAGGGCCGTGCAGTGCGAAAACGGCTAGAGAGAACATGGAAACTGCACCCATAAAGGTCCTGGGCCAGGATTTGAACTGGCGACCTTCTCGCTGCGAGGCGGCAGCTCTACCAACTGTGTCACTGTGCTCCAAAAAATAATAATAATAACCTCAGTAAATAAATAAAAATAAATAAATAAAAGCTAAATTGTGTTTTAAATTAAGAAAGAACTATGTTGTGCCTGAAAAAAGTTATATTTCACATTTGCATCCACAAAATAAGTTGTGTCCTTGTGACCAGTTGCTGGAACCACACCATTTAAAACTTGTCCTTTCCTAAGCTGCTGTGCGTCAACACAACACAGATTCTTTGTCTTGAGTTTGGGTTTGTTCGATACTTGAATGGTTCATAGACCAGTGTCACATGAACCAACAAAAACAAACAAAGCATTCCTCAAGGAAAGGGCATGAACAAGGACTGGACTCAAATGAAGACAATTTCAAAAAGAAACTTCAAAAGACCTTTTAAAAACGTGTAAAACTATGGATTACGACAAATCTGAACAACTACTAAAAAGTAAAAAAAATAAAAAATTAGCACCTTGAATGAAAAAAAGGAATGGCTTAATATTTTTCTGCAGTCTTGTACACTAATGTCAAAATCGAGCTATAATAACAAAATTAAATGCCCAATTTACTTTAAAGGAATGCATGGCACCTATCATCATACATACCAGATCAGTTGATGATGAGAAATGAAGTTAGAGGCATTTTGTACGACCCTTGTGATTGTGGTTAAGTGTAATCCATCCATCCATCCATCTTCTTCCGCTTATCCGGGGTCGGGTCGCGGGGGTAGCAGCCTAACCCAGACTTCCCTCTCCCCAGCCACTTGGAGCAGCTCCTCTCCGGGGGAATCCCAAGGCGTTCCCAGGCCAGCCGAGAAACATAGTCCCTCCAGCGCGTCCTGGGTCTTCCTCTGGGTCTCCTCCCGGTGGGACATGCCCGGAACACCTCACCAGGGAGGCGTCCAGGAGGCATCCTAACCAGATGCCCGAGCCACCTCAACTGGCTCCTCTCGATGTGGAGAAGCAGCGGCTCTACTCCGAGTCCCTCCCGGATGACTGAGCTTCTCACCCTATCTCTAAGGGAGAGTCCAGACACCCTGCGGAGAAAACTCATTTCAGCCGCTTGTATCCGAGATCTCGTTCTTTCGGTCACAACCCAAAGCTCATGACCATAGATGAGGGTGGGAACGTAGATCGATCGGTAAATTGAGAGCTTTGCCTTTTGACTCAGCTCTCTCTTCACCACGACAGACCGGTACAGCGCCCGCTTCACTGCGGACGCTGCACCTATCCGCCTATCGATCTCACGCTCCAGTTTTCCCTCATTCGTGAACAAGATCCCGAGATACTTAAACTCCTCCACTTGGGGCAGGACCTCCTCCCCGACCCGGAGAGGGCATGCTACCCTTTTCCGGCTCAAGACCATGGCCTCGGATTTGGAGGAACTGATCCTCATCCCGGCCGCATCACACTCGGCTGCAAACCGCTCCAGTGAAAGTTGTAAATCACGAACTGATGAAGCCAGTAGGACCACATCATCTGCAAAAAACAGAGAAGCGATTCTAAGGTCACCAAAACGGATCCTCTCAACACCTTGGCTGCGCCTAGAAATTCTGTCCATAAAAGTTATGAACAGAATCGGTGACAAAGGGCAACCTTGGCGGAGGGCTGTGCGATATGACGATATATATCGTGGGGACGATAGAAACGTGTCTATCGTGCTACTTTCCTTCTATCGTCTCTATCGTGATAAATAAGAATAAAAAAATAACTGTCGCAAAGAAGCTTCATATGGGGTTTTGCGAGATGACGGCGCTGCTTTATGTTTGACGCACGCGCGGGTTTGCGACACATGCTTTACGTTGTTAAACTCGAGAGCAACAGAGCCGCAGGCGCATGAAGCCGGTGTCTCAACAAGGAGAAAACAGCTGCACAGGCAGCCCAAGAAGAATAACTTTTACCAAAAAGAGGGGGAAGCTCACCTTGTTAGCTTCCATTATTTCGCTCCGCTGAAACTCGGAGACAAAATGGGTCCAGAGGACACGAACCCAGAGTCCAACCGAGTCCGAACTCGGGTCCAGTTAACCAATACAAAACAGACCAGAGACACAACAGAACCGCAATCAAACGCAACGTTTTCTCTTTTCTGTTTCTTGCTTTGTTTACTCAAACTTCAGAGCGGATTTCTTCTTCGTGAGTTTCATTAGCAGCTGTTGTTTTACCGCCACCTGCAGGAAAATTTGGACCAAAGTAGAAAAGGAGTTGTTTGTTTGTTTGTTTGTTAATTTATTCATTTTATAATATGAAATACAACAATTAACGTATTCATAATAAAAAATAAAAAATAATAAAATGAAAGGTAGCAGATGAAGAATAAATCTTATTAAATCTGCTCCTTATTCATCTAATAACAGTTCAAACAATATTTTCTATAATAACAAAAGAAGTAAATAACTCAGTCAATTTTCAATTCACATATATCACACATTAAATTAGATTCATTTTTTTTTTTAGCTTCTTAAATACAAGGAATGATTTGGCTTCCTTAACATTTGTCATTTGGCATTAAGTCATTAAGTCATTCCATAATCGTACTCCTTGAATTAAGATGGATCTTAGGTAGATCTAGTTTCTACTTTGGTCCAAATTTCCTTGTTCTTTTTGTTCACATTCTTATAATTGTAACTATCTGTAGTAAAATAATAAAATAAAAAAACTTTGGTCCAAATTTTTCCTGTACACACACACACACACACATCGTGTTGTATATATCGTGATATATATCGTTATCGTGATATAAAAAAGTCCATATCGTGATATATGATTTTTTCCATATCGCCCAGCCCTACTTGGCGGAGTCCAACTCTCACCGGAAACGAGCCTGACTTACTGCCGGCAATGCGGACCAAGCTCTGACACCGGTCGTACAGGGACCTAACAGCCCTTATCAAAGGGCCTGGTACCCCATACTCCCGGAGTACCCCCCACAGAACCCCCCGAGGGACGCGGTCGAATGCCTTCTCCAAGTCCACAAAGCACATGTAAACTGGTTGGGCAAACTCCCACGCACCCTCCAGGACCCTGCTGAGGGTGTAGAGCTGGTCCAGTGTTCCACGACCAGCACGAAAACCACACTGCTCCTCCTGAATCCGAGGTTCGACTATCCGACGGACCCTCCTCTCCAGAACCCCTGAATAGACCTTACCAGGGAGGCTTAAGAGTGTGATCCCCCTATAGTTGGAACACACCCTACGGTCCCCCTTTTTGAATAGGGGAACCACCACCCCAGTCTGCCAATCCAAGGGAACTGCCCCCGATGTCCACGCGATATTGCAGAGTCGCGTAAGCCAACACAACCCTACAACATCCAGAGCCCTAAGGAACTCCGGGCGAATCTCATCCACCCCCGGAGCCTTGCCACCGCGGAGCTTTTTAACCACCTCGGCGACCTCAGCACCAGAGATCGGAGAACCCGACCCAAAGTCCCCAGGCTCCGCTTCCTCAGTGGAAGACGTGCCAGTAGGATTGAGGAGGTCTTCGAAGTATTCCGCCCACCGACTCACAACATCCCGAGTTGAGGTCAGCAGCACGCCACCCCCACCATAAATGGTGTTGGTCGCGTACCTCTTTCCCCCCCTGAGACGCCGGATGGTGGACCAGAATCGCCTCGAAGCCGTACGGAAGTCATTCTCCATGGCCTCTCCGAACTCCTCCCACGCCCGAGTTTTTGCCTCAGCAACCACCCGAGCCGCATGCCGCTTGGACTGCCGGTACCTATCAGCTGCTTCCGGGGTCCCACAAGCCAAAAAGGCCCAATAGGACTCCTTCTTCAGCCTGACAGCATCCCTCACTGCCGGTGTCCACCACCGGGTTCGAGGGTTGCCACCACGACAGGCACCAACAACCTTGCGGCCACAGCTCCGATAAGCTGCCTCGACAATAGAGGCGCGGAACACGGCCCACTCGGACTCCATGTCCCCCGCCTCCCTCGGAACGTGTTCAAAGCTCTCCCGGAGGTGGGAGTTAAAGCTCCGTCTTACGGGAGACTCTGCCAGACGTTCCCAGCAGACCCTCACAATACGTTTGGGTCTGCCAGGTCTGACCGGCATCCTCCCCCACCATCGGAGCCAACTCACCACCAGGTAGTGGTCAGTTGACAGCTCCGCCCCTCTCTTCACCCGAGTGTCCAAGACATGCGGCCGCAGATCAGATGAGACGACAACAAAGTCGATCATCGAACTGCGACCTAGGGTGTCCTGGTGCCAAGAGCACATATGGACACCCTTATGCTTAAACATGGTGTTCGTTATGGACAATCCATGATGAGCACAGAAGTCCAATAACAGAACACCACTCTGGTTCAGATCAGGGGGACCGTTCCTCCCAACCACACCCCTCCAGGTCTCACTGTCATTGCCTCTTGTAAATGAGTCCCCGTGACTCAACGAGGCTAGCCTGTATAAATAAAGGTTGAATGAATGAATGAATGAATTGCCCACGTGAGCGTTGAAGTCCCCCAGTAGAACAAGGGAGTCCCCAGGAGGCGCACTCTCCAATACCCCCTCCAAGGACTCCAAAAAGGGTGGGTAGTCTGAGCTGCCGTTTGGTGCATAGGCACAAACAACAGTCAGAGCCCGTCCCCCCACACGTAGGCGAAGGGAGGCTACCCTCTCGTTCACCGGGGTGAACCCCAACGTACAGGCACCAAGATGGGGGGCAACCAGTATGCCCACTCCTGCTCGGCGCCTCTCACCAGGGGCAACTCCAGAGTGGAAGAGTGTCCAACCCCTCTCAAGGAAACTGGTTCCAGAGCCAGAGCCATGCGTTGAGGTGAGTCCGACTATTTCTAGCCGGAACCTCTCAACCTCACACACTAGCTCAGGCTCCTTCCCCACCAGAGAGGTGACATTCCATGTCCCAATGGCCAGCTTCTGTAGCCGAGGATCAGACCGCCAGGGTCCCCGCCCTCGGCCACCACCCATCTCACATTGCACCCGACCCCTTTGGCCCCTCCCACAGGTGGTGAGCCCATGGGAAGCCCATTAAGTGTAATCTGATGCAATAAAGTTTGTTCTCAAGATTGTGTTTAATACGACTCAGATGCTATCAAACTAAATGTTAGCTCAATATCTGTAAAATGGACTGTTTATAGCCTCTTGTGTTAGCTAAGATTGATCAGCCAAGGCAGACATCTTATATTAGAACAACTTTAAAAGACAACCACATTCCTTTGAGAGTTCATTAAAATCTGTCCAGTAATTCATGATTTTACTAATAGACTGAGTTAAAGGTCCACTGACATGATTTTTTTTACTATTCATAAAATTGCTCAAAATATATATATTTTATCATTTAAATATGTTTGTTTTTGCAAACAAAATGATAAATCACTTTAATTTTGCTTTAAAAGTGATTTTGAACTTCAAGCCGTGTTTAATCATGGGAAATCCAATTACACACAGAACGCACCATCTGTGACGTAGTGAGAGGCAGAGGGCTCTGGTCTCTTTAATAGCGGACAATTTAAAACCAGATGAATTTATCAATCTATGTGAAGATTTGAGTTATTTGTCTTCATTTTGGGAAGCAGAAAATAGTTTGGGTGATGGAACAAGAAACAACAGGATCTAATTTAGGTCTGATGCTGTATCAGACTTACCTTCATGTCGAGCTGCTCACACGCGCGCACTGTGACAAGCCCAGAGCTCTGCCCGGTGTTACGTCACAGATGGTGCGTTCGCGTGTAATCGGATTTCCCATGATTAAACACGGCTTGAAGTTCAAAATCACTTTTAAAGCAAAATTAAAGTGATTTATCATTTTGTTTGCAAAAACGAACATATTTAAATGATAAAATATATATATATATTGAGCAATTTGATGAATAGTAGAAAAATCATGTCAGTGGGGCTTTAACTCTGACAATTAATGTCATGTTTATAAATAAATATGCTGTGCAAAAAGTAGTGTAGTGTTGAGGAAGAGTTTTAGCCACTACCATTTCCGATTTTAGCTTACCGGTAATATCTGTAAAGAATGGCTGAGTTATAGGCATTTTTGTGCAGCCAAAGGTCAGTAATCTGCGGTGGCCATCTTGAATGGGGCTCACTCCAAAAGGTAATCAGTTGCAGATGTAAACGCAATCATTACTTTGAGTTTTGTTGTATATCCATCCAGTGGTTCATGAAATAATATACTAGCAAAATAAACAAAACACATATGGAAACAAGGGCTAAAAATAAGAGTATTTTTTTGTTTTGGCGGCAAGCAATAAAAAGTATGGAGCATAGAGTAACAATAGAATCAAAATGCAATCTGTGTTGAAAAAAGGAAACTGCTTTCTGAAATAAATAAATAAATAAAACTTAATGAAACACACTAAAGTAACTGCAACAATCTCTTGTGGTTCAGTTTTTAGCATCAGGAACACGGTAATTTACTTCTTGATCATTTAATCAGGTTAATGACTTGACACGTTTTGGCTCGTTTCTTTGGGTAATAAAGTTTGGGGTAATGAGCTTTTTTAGGAGAACTGGCTTTGTTTATATCTCATGCACTAATTGCTCATTGATTCTCTTCTCTTTGTGTGCTTACCTAAGTCAATGGCAGCACTTAAAGGGGGAAATGATTGCATTTAACAGCATTTCAGAGACCAACAAATTATGATGAACTGCACCTTGTTGAGAGGGAAGGTGGTGGACGCCACTCCTATCAGAACATTTAGGAGGTCGGACACTAACTGCGTCTGAGAGTCCAGGGGCAGCATGAGGATAGGAGATGATGTGCCCGTGCTCACGACCCTCATCTCCCCCTCCCACAGCCGATACAGCTGATCGAAGGCTTCCCTGCCTGCCTCCGTCAGATAGAAAGACTCCCGCCTTCCTGGTGGGCTGTTGAGAGAAACAGAGCGCAGTTTAGTGACGTGTTACAAATAAGAAGGCAGAATTAAATGAACTAAGTGGTGCTTTATCATGCTGGTTATCTGAATGCAAGTTATTTAGGATTTAGTTTGAACAGTGTCCCAAAATAGTTTCAGGAGTTTTCAGCTTGGCATGCATTTGATCAGACTGACCAGCCAACAGACTCCCAGCAGCGACGTCTTCCAGGCTCAAATGTGAGTAGAGCCTCCCAAACATCAACGTCTGGAACAGGACTGGGCTCTGACTGAGAGTCTGGGGTCAGGTTTGAGGCTGACTGGAAGCCCTCGTCTTCAGACTGATCTAAACAGGAAGGAACCTGCACAAATCATCCATATGATAGTTCACACACACACACGAAAAAAAAAAAATACAGGTACCGTATTTTCTGGCCTATAAGTCGCACCTTTTTGCCTACATTTCCAAGCCCTGCGACTTATAGGCCGGTGCGACTTATACGTGGATTTTTCTGTTTTTTCACTTTGGTCAAAAAATGGTCATTTAATTTAATGGTTTTTAACCGTCAAAGTGCATTTATCAAGAAAAGTTAAACTGAGACACACTTTTACTGTAATGTCAGCTAACAAGAATGTATTTTTTACGTGTTTATCTTTAAAGATCAAAGAGATGCAGGTCTGTTTGCTGCACTGCAGGTCTGTTGTTGCTGCGCATGCTCGTTTTGTGCCGTGAGGTGCGACTTATAGGCCGGTGCGACTTATAGGGCGGAAAATACGGTAGTCCTCGACTTACAATGGTCTCGAGTTACGACGTTTCGTGGTTACGTCACGCATCTCCCATAAAAAGAATTAAAAATGATTTTGAATTTTTTATTCATTTTGAAAAGCTGAGTTCCGGTTACTTCCGGTTTGACGGTGCAGAAGCAGGAGCTTGATGGCAGAAAAGCAGCGGAAAAACACAGAAAGACCCGCTCTGGACGGAGCTTCAGGGCAGAACCAGCAAAGATTAAACGCTCTGGACAGAGGTTGACGGCTGTTTTACAACGAAATACGGCAGATGGACCGAGCTGACGGCGGTTTTACGTCGTAAACAAATATCGGATGGACGGACGGAGGTAGACCACCGTACAGCAAGCTAGTTAGCCAGCTCCCTTTATGTGAATGGAGCCTGCTAGCAAGGAGGGAGACAGCGCGATTCAACTTGCTCCTTCGTCTTTAAAAACTGTGTTAGGATAGGCTAAGTGCTTGGTGACTGTACGTGTATATGGGGCAGTATGTACGCATGTTCCGACTTACAACGAAATTCGCTTTACGACGCGGCGCAGGAACGGATCTCCGTCGTAAGTCGAGGACTACCTGCAACTCCAAACACTTGAATAAAACAACAGGCCTGCTGTAACCTATGAGACAACTACAAAAACTCCAGTGCATCAGTTTACTGACTTACCCTGATAGCCAACCCAGTAACATCAACATTACTGGGAACGGGAGGCATGTCCAGTCTGATGTCCAAGTCCGATGTGCTACTGTGCTGCAGTGCTCCAAACAACGACAGCCTGGTTTCTTTCTCAAATCGTTCCTCTACCTCATATTGATTTCTTAAAGCTAGCAGTCCTGTGCCCGGCGGAGCTTCCATCAACTGGTGAGTTCCATGGAGAGTCTCCAACGTCCCCCATTCTTCTGCACAGATCAGAGCCCAGGCCCGGGCTTCAAGCCTCTGCAGCTCCTCGCTCTGGTAGCTCCAAGGTTGTGGCCTCCGCACAACCAGTCTCTCTCGTCTCATGTAGTCTTTACTGAAAGAGGTCAAAGGTGGTGGTGCAGAGCCAGCTAGAAACACCAGGAGGTCAAGCACCGAGTCCACTTCCTTCAGACCAGAGGACTCTCCTTCAGGCAGCTTCTCCAGCTGCTCCTCCAGCCTCTCCGCTTCCTCTCGACACCCTGCCACCCTCAGGTCGAAGCTCATCATGAGGACTTTGTTTCTGGGTGGCGTTTTAGCGGTTGCGCTCTGTTTTGAGGCAGGTCCTTTGGTACAGTCTTGAAATAGCTTCGACAGCAGGGCGCCATAGGCTCTTCTTTTGAGAGCTCTGTGAAAACCGTCTCTGGAAACTCCTCCCAAGGCTCTGCGCTTCCAAGACACCCCAGAAAGGCTGCAGCCACAGAGGGCGCTCAGCAGGTCCGTAATGCTGCTGCTGCAGACGGGCTTCGTGGAGTTGTTGGAGCTCAGGTACATGATGGCTCTTCTGCCTCAGACGCTTTGAGTAAAATAAACCCATGTTAGATTTTTAGTAATAAAACAAAGAAGACAGCTGTTGTGGTAGCTCTGAGGTCCCAACTTAAAACAGAAAGGACAAGAAATAAAGCAAAGACGACCTTTTTTTAAACCAAAACAATACATTTTTAAAATCTGTGTAGTAAATTAATAAACTTAAGTGTTCAAAAATAGCTTTGAAACATAAATAAATTCACAAGGCTAAAAATAAGGTAAACAGCTGTACAAAAAGCAAATGAATCTTAATATTTATAGCATTAATTTGTCTGAAGTACTTTATTTAAACATACTTTGCTGAAACTTGTAGGGGAAATTACAAATGTCATTAAAAATCTAGCAGTAGAACAATTCATGTAGATTTCTTTGAGATGCAGTACAGAAGAGTACTGTATACTGTATTCCATGTAGATGTTGCTTGTCCTGAATTTTACCAACTGGGTAAAAGTGACTAGGACGTGTTGTTTGCATGGCACTGTTTTTCTTTTACATTTTAGTGTGGGATGTAACTGGGACCCTGTGTACATAATTTCGTTTCATCACATGTACCACATGGGGTGCGAATGGCAAAGAATCTCTGACTGAATGATTCAGCGTAAGGTCATGTTTAGGTTTTTTAATTCATTCAACCTTTATTTAGTCAGGTTAATCCCATTGAGCCTCGAGGACTCATTTACAAGAGAGACCTGGCTACAGGTATATGTATCCAGGTACAGTATATCTATATGTATCCAGGTACAGTATATATATATGTATCCAGGTACAGTACTGTATATCTATATGTATCCAGGTACAGTATATCCTTATGCAAAAGAAATGGGCATGTAGGTGCTGTGTTACAAAAATGACTCAAATTTGGATGTCAAGTCAAAACAAATGTCCTTTTTTCAAAATAAATTTATAAAAGAGAAAGCGGATTTATTAATAAACTGTATACAGTACATGTTTTCATATTGTGTATTTTGAACTTAAGTATTTTCTGTTGGGCCTTGGTAATATGC
Organism: Garcialebias charrua; assembly: GCA_038048925.1. Taxonomy (NCBI): domain Eukaryota; kingdom Metazoa; phylum Chordata; class Actinopteri; order Cyprinodontiformes; family Rivulidae; genus Garcialebias; species Garcialebias charrua. Next base: position 32,256 of record JBBPBX010005399.1, read on the forward strand.
AATGCGTTTCCCATTATGTTTTTGTTGTGTCAAACATTTTCTTCTTCGGTTCGTGTTGTTGTTTTGCGGGCCACAGTAAATGTATCATCGCTCAACATTGAACAATATTGGCAGAAATATAAAAACGTATGTAAAATAAACCATCGCTCCATCTAAACTTCTAACAAAACGACACATTTTCACACACTTCGTGATAAATGTTGACAACATGAAGCTAACACAGCTAGCTACAGGTTAGCAACGTTATTCAGCGACAGCTAGCTCTGTACGGTGCAAAACTGCATATTTAGTTTCATACCACGCTACAACGATGCTTCTTGATGCTGTCTGTCTCCTCCAGATAGAGCCGTCAGGTCGTTTATCTGAAGGTTTCAAACCTTGATGCACCCACACAGCTCCTGGATCTCCAGCATGCTATTTGTTGTTAGCAATCCACTCGTTTGCTTTGAAGATGAAGTAAATTTTAAAAAAACTGAACCCAGTGTATGGGCAATGTACGTGGCTCCAATGGCTTCTTGTTTGTCTATTTAATTCTTGTTTCATCACATGACACAAGGTAATACAGACTCATGCTAACTAATCAAATGTCAGTTTGCTTCATTCATGCTCTCTGTCTCCGCGGGCAACGACAAACCCTGGATCCTCCCACTTAAATCTGATTGGATAAACGCTTTACAACGTTCACTTTGAGCCACACTGATTGGTCAGATGCATCAGTCAATCACGTGGAAGACTACACGTTCAAGTGTTGCACGGAAAATGTGCATCCACAACAATTTCCTGTGATGATGACAGTTTAAAGTGACGTATGCATTGTTTGATTTATGGGACATTGCAAATTCAATTAGCAAATGTATTTTATAATTATAAAATAAATTAAAAACGGCACACACTGACAATACTGTGCGATTGTGGAGCAAACTGCAACTTGTGGTTGTGATCTGAAATTAAACATCTCAGCCTTAGTTATCATTTGACTTTTAGTACATTAAACCAGGAGCAAATCTGTAGCATAGACAATTATTTTACCTTGGTACATATAACCTCAGACTCATTCGATTCAACCTTTATTTATACAGGTGAATCCCATTGAATCTCGGGGACTCATTTAGAGTCAGAGAGTCAGAGTCAGAGAGAATTTATTGTCATTTGCACCGCATGTAGTACATGTGTTGAAAACGAGATTATGTACACAGGGTCCCAGTTACATCCAACAACAAATGCAAGAGAAAACAATAATAACATCTAGGATTAACTAAGAGAGACATCAGCTAGTAATACACTAAGCCCTAATGTAGTAGAAAAACATCATTATAAACAGCAGCACGAACATGAGCAGATGGTCACAGATGAACGCAGCAACAAGAAACAGATCAGTATCAACATGATGTGACATTTTGCAGTGTTTATTCTTATTATTTATTTATTCATGAGTCTGACAGCCTCAGGGTAGAAGCTGTTCCTCAGTCTAGTGGTTCTACATTTGATGCTCCTCAACCTCCGTCCCGAGGGGAGTGGTGCAAAGAGTGAGTGTGCTGGGTGAGTGAGGTCTTTCATGATGCAGGTGGCTCTTTTTCTGCATCTGGAGGTGTAAATGTCTGTGATGGTGGGGAGACTGACTCCCACAGACTTCTGTGCAGCCTTCACCACTCTCTGTAGAGCTTTCCTCTCTGCAACTGTGCAGCCTCCATGCCACACGTTGATGCTGGAGCACAGGACGCTCTCCACTGCACACCTGTAGAACGAGGTGAGGACTGAGCTTCTCAGACCAGCTCGTCTCAGCCGTCTGAGGAAGTAGAGTCTCTGATGACCTTTCTTGATCAGGCTGGTGGTGTTGTTGCTCCAGCTGAGGTTATCATTCAAGTGTACACCCAGGTACTTGTAGCTGGAGACCACCTCCACCGCAGATCCACCTATATACAGTGGGGTGTGGGTGTGTTTGTTCCTTCTGAAGTCCACAATCATCTCCTTCGTCTTCTTCACATTCATGTGAAGGTTGTTCTCTTTGCACCAGCTCTCCAGATGTTCCACCTCCTGTCTGTAGCTGGATTCATCATTATCTGTGATGCATCCCACCACAGCTGTATCATCTGCAAACTTAACAATATGACAGCCTGGATGTGTGGCTGTACAATCATATGTGAGCAGAGTGAACAGAAGAGGGCTCAGCACACATCCTTGAGGAGAGCCAGTGCTGAGGGTGATGGTGGAGGAGGAGAAGTTGTGGATCTTCACGGACTGTGGTCTGTCTGTTAAGAAGTCTAAGACCCAGTTACAAATAGAGGGGCTTAGTCCAAGTGTGGATAGTTTGTCTATCAGAGTTTGGGGGATCATGGTGTTGAAGGCAGATGTGAAGTCCACAAAGAGCAGACGCACGTATGAGTCCTTCTGATCCAGGTGGGTGAGAGCAGTGTGGACCACAGAGGAGATGGCGTCCTCTGTTGATCGGTTCTCACGGTATGCATATTGATGAGGGTCCTCGCTGATGTTGACGGTTGTCTTGATGTGGGACATGACCAGTTTCTCAAAACATTTAGCGACTATCGGGGTGAGAGCCACCGGTCTATAGTCATTCAGACCAGTCACTGTGGAGCTTTTTGGGACTGGGATGATGGTGGCAGTCTTCAGGCAGGTGGGAACTGACTCCAGTGAAAGTGAGGTGGTGAAGATGTCAGCCAGCACCTCACAGAGCTGGTCCGCACATTCCTTCAGAACTTTCCCTGGGATGTTGTCTGGACCCGTAGCTTTATGAGGGTTGATCCTTCTGAGACTACCTCTCACTTCTGCTGCGGTCACTTTGAGGTGCTCCTCGTCTGGTGATGAGGTGAGTCTGGTGCTAGTTGGTCTGTTTGGATCATCAAAACGTGCATAAAACTTATTGAGGGCATCAGGCAGGGATGGGTCCCTGGGGCATTGTTTGCTTTTGCCCTTGTAGTCTGTTAAGCATTTGATGCCCTGCCACATGCTCCTTGGATCATGTGAGGTGAACTGTCCCTCGATCCTCTGTGCATACGCGGCTTTGGCCTTCTTTATGCCATCATCCAGTTCTCTCCTGCACTTTCTCAACTCCTCAGTATCTTTAGACTTGAATGCAGTGTCCCTGGCTGCCAGCAGGGTGCGGACATCCTTATTTAGCCAGGGTTTTTGATTGGGGTAAAATTTAACATACTTTCTTATGGATACATTTTCAGCACATGTACTGATGTAACCCAGGACTGAGGAAGCATAAAGTTCCAGGTCAACTGAACTTCCATTCGTAGCTGCCTCTTTGAAGACAGACCAGTTTGTGTTTTCAAAGCAGTCTCTTAGCATGAGGGAACTATCTTGGCGCCACGATGTGATCACTCACAGATTCACGGATTTACAAGAGAGACCTGATTTTAAAAGAGTGATGGCAACAGTGGACAACAAAGACTAAAGGCTACTAGACGATCATAAAGGATGCATACAAATTGAGATTAACAAGTAAAAATAAAATGGTATAATTTTTTTTTAAAACAGCTAGGTTGTAAAGCAATGTAGAAAATTTAAAACAGGAACATGTCTGCATTGGGTTTTGCCATGAACTTAGCAGATGTTTGAAGCTACGTACAGAGGTCAAGGTCGAGAGCTTCAGATCTTTTTGCAAGATATTCCAGGAAGCGGGAGCGGAGTAGGAGAAGAAGCTTTTACCTACTTCAGTCTGCACTGAGGGGACTCTGCATGTAATAAAATCCTGAAAGTGTACGCTGTAGCTGCACTCACACAGAGACATGTAGGAGGAGATGTATGAAGGCAGTAGACCAAGAAGTGATTTAAAGATGAAAATGTACCAGTGGAAGAGTCTGCGTCAAGTTAATGATGTCCAGTTAACCAATGAGTCAGAGTCAGAGAATCTTTATTGTCAATTGCACCACATGTGGTACATGTGATGAAACGAGATTATGTGCAGGGTCCCAGTTACATCCAACAACAAAATGTAAAAGAAAAACAGTAATAACATCTAAGATATGAACTAAGAAAAACATAAACTAAAAATACACCAAGCACTAGAAAAGCATGACTCCAAACAGCAGCACGAACATGAGTCTGTTTGAGCAGATGGGCACGAATGAACACAGCAACATGAAAAAAGATCAGCATCAGCATGATGTGATATTTTGCAGTGATTATTCTTATTATTTATATATTCATGAGTCCAACAGCCTCAGGGTAGAAGCTGTTCCTCTGTCTAGTGGTTCTACATTTGATGCTCCTCAACCTCCGTCCTGAGGGGAGCGAGGCAAAAAGTGTGTGTGCTGGGTGAGTGGGGTCCTTCATGATGTGGCTCTCTTCCTGCATCTGGAGGTGTAGATGTCTGTGATGGTGGGGAGACTGACTCCAACATCTTCTGTGCAGCCTTCACCACTCTCTGCAGAGCTTTCCTCTCTGCAACTGTGCAGCCTCCATGCCACACGTTGATGCTGGAGCACAGGATGCTCTCCACTGCACACCTGTAGAACGAGGTGAGGACTGGGCTGCTCAGACCAGCTCGTCTCAGCCGTCTGAGGAAGTAGAGTCTCTGATGACCTTTCTTGATCAGGCTGGTGGTGTTGTTGCTCCAGCTGAGGTTATCATTCATGTGTACACCCAAGTATTTGTAGCTGGAGACCACTTCCACTGCAGATCCACCTATGTTCAGTGGGCTGTGTTTGTTTGTTCCTTCTGAAGTCCACAATCATCTCCTTTGTCTTCTTCACGTTGATGTGAAGGTTATTCTCCTTGCACCAGCTCTCCAGATGTTCCACCTCCTGCCTGTAGCTGGACTCATGATTGTTTGTGATGCATCCCACCCAGTAAATGGGAATAACGGAGTACAAATAAACGGCGTTACGGGTACTCTAAGTAGTTACTATTAGGGATGCACCGATCCACATTTCTCCCTTCCGATCCGATACAGATACTTAAAAACTGGATATCGACCGATACCAATACTTTTCCGGTCCAAAGCTGGAAAACAAAAAAAACGCAAAGCATTATGGGAAAGACAACAAAATCCACTCCCCTTAACCACTAAGGGAGTGGATTTTGTTGTCTTTCCCATCATGCTTAGCGGTTTTTTAGTTTTTCCAGCTGCACCATGAGTGAGAAGGACATGTGTGTGGTATAGAGCTGCCTCTTGTGTGCTGTTAAAGATAGAGAATTTCCTGTTGTAAGGCTCAAGTGTCTTCATTGGGTTTAACTCAAACAACGTTAAGACGGCAGTCACAGAATGTGATGCAACACAAGTGCTCTTTGAAGCTGGATCGGAAATATCTGCAGGTTGGATCCGATATCCGATACTTAAATTATGCTGGTATCGGATACCGATACTGGATCGGATTGTCCCCATCCCTAGTTACTATGTCTATCGTTACAACGCCATTACCGTTACGACCACTAAATGGGGTGCGTTATTTTGTCTTCCGCTCTGGCTCTCGTAAGCTGTTTGTTTACTTTTTTCCTTGGTGAGGGTAGGAGGACGAGTGAAACAATCCTACAAAGGATGATGATGATTGGCTAAGGTAGAGTGTCAGGTAGAGGTCAGCCAATCAGAGGTTTTGTTGTTCAGTTCACTCGCAAACCACACGCTGCAACTCCAAATCTGAAAAGTTAGCAGAAGTCCTGCAGCAATGGCGAGTCTGGAGGGAAAGTTGGCGTTTTCAAAGTAGAAATACAGACATTTACTCTCCTTGAGGTAAAAGGCAAGAACGTGCATGTGAAGTGTACATTATGTCCCGGAGCGAAGTGTTTGTCTACGTCCGTTGTAAGCAACTCTAATCTGATGAAACGTCTCACAAATGCACATGGTTCAACAAAACTGGTGGCTAAAAACACTGCTGTTGACAGTACTGGTGACGATAGCAGACCAGGTGTGTGGCTAACGTGAGCTCTGCTAACAAAGAAGAATGCGGACTACGCCGTCCAAGCAGTTAAAGGTGGATTTTTTTGCTCCAGCTTCACAGAAACTTGTGACGCAGAATGAACTAAACAGATTGATAGGCAGGTATGTTGTTGAAAACATGCTCCCGTTATCAACAGTTGACTCAGACTCATTCAGAACCCTTATTGGCAAAATAAGAGAGCAGGAGTCGGTCCTCCATGCAGAAATACATTTTCTAAATACAGTACATAGATACCGGGTACGCTAAAATGAATGCCGAGCTGAAGACTGGATTTGAAGAATTAGTATATGTCTCTACTACTGCAGACATTTGGACTGCACATAATAAAAGTTATCTTGGCGTAACTGCCCACTGGATACATCCACAAAGCATGGAACGAAGAAAAGTAGCCCTGGCATGCAGACGATTTAAAGGTCGTCATACACATGACAGTATTGCAACTGAGCTTGACAACATTCACTCATTCTATGGCATATCCCACAAAACAACATCAACTGTCACGGATAATGGCTCTAATTTTGTCAAAGCCTTCAAGAAGTACCAGCCTGTGGAGGATGATGAGTGAGGATGATGATGAGGAGACATTTGTGAACACTAATGATGTATTGCAAAACAGTGTTGGTGATGATAATGATGACGTTGTAATTACTTTGCCACCACATCAGAGACGTGCACACTTTAAACCTTGTTTCATGTACTGATGTTGACAAGTGGATACTGTCAAGACCAGAAACCAAAGCAATATACAGGAGCGCTACAACCAAATGCACAGCTTTATGGAACAAGGCTAGCCGTTCAACTGTGGCTGCAGAGACTGTTGATGATGTAATCGCAAGGAAGCTGCTAGTCTCTTGTAGTACAAGATGGAACTCGTTTCATGATGCCCTTGCTCGCATCTGTGAGATCCCTATAGTTGCACTGAACACCATCTCTTCCAAGTTTGTTTTGAAAGCCATCACAGAACGCGAGCATCAGTTCCTGAAGGAATACTGTATGGTAATGAAGCCACTAACAGTAGCCTTAGACATACTTCAGGGAGAAGACAACTGTTTCCATGGCACACTCCTACCCACACTGGAGACATTGATGTTGAAGACCCTGGACCTGAAGAGTGGTCTGCAAATCCTCGTTGACCTTCCAGAGGCAATTGTTACAGTAAGAACTAATACTGTATTTATTTTTAAATACATTCATACATAATGAAAAGATACAATGTAAAATTAAATATATTTATAAACTTACAATGTGTAATGCTGTGTGTATGTGTAATGCTGTGTGTGTGTGTGTGTGTGTGTGTGTGTTTGCGTGCGTGCGTGTGTGGATAGTTAGTATAATATTTACTTTGTATATCATTGCAGGCAATCAAAACAAGATTTGCAGAGGTGCTGGAAAGTGAGAATGCCATCTTGGCTGCTGTGACTCTGCCCAGGTTTAAACTACGTTGGCTGCGGACGCAGGACAGGAAGGACAAGGCCAAGGCAAGTCTGCTAGCAGAGTGCCGGAAAAGTGCTCAAAATGAAGACCAGCAAACAGGTACTAACATCACACCAGCATGCACTGAGTCAGCCATGGAGGATGAGTTCTTCTCCTTTGAGGATGAGGATGACACCTCTGCTACTGCTGAAAGCCAAGTTGCTGATTATTTCAAATCAGGAGCACAAGGGATGGACAGTCTTAATAGATTTCCACTTGTAAAGAACATTTCACTCAAATACAATAGAGCCACTCCATCTAGTGCCCCTGTGGAAAGACTGTTTAGCTTAGGGAAGCTCGTCTTCACTCCAAAGAGGAACAGACTTTCTGACCAGAAGTTTGAAAGTCTTCTACTTCTAAGATACAATCACTGGTTTAAGGGGTAAGATGGTCAGCAGATGACTGGGTTGACTGAGTGGATAAATGAATCCATCTATGCATGGATAGTATAGTAGCTAATGTTGGATTTGTTCAGGTAATTCAGTTTCAGTACTGTTTTAAAAGTACTTCATACTGTATTGTTAAAATGGTTCTTTTGTTTTTAAGAAAATACTTGAAGAACCAGTTGTGTGAGGGTTTGATTTTATTTTACACTACAGAGTTAAAGCACTTATTTTAACTGTTTACTTTTATTTCTTATAAAACACTTGAACAGTACAGTGTGTACATGGAGCTAAAAACACAATTGTTATATTATTTTGTTAAACTGTATTTTTGTAATGAAGAAAAAACGAAGTACTATGTCAACCAGTCATGTTCTGTTGAGGTGCAGTAAGTATTAAACGTTTTGTGTTAAGTACCTGTCTTTGCAATTCTACTTTAAATTTGTAGATATATCTAAACTTAAACCAAACAAACAAACAATAGTTACTTTTCCTGGTAACTAATTACTTTTATAGGGGAGTAATTCAGTTACTAACTCAGTTACTTTTTGGGAGAAGTAACTAGTAACTATAATTAATTACTTTTTAAAAGTAACATTCCCAACACTGATCCCACCACCGCTGTATCATCTGCAAACTTTACAATGCGACAGCCTGGATGTATGGCTGCACAATCTTATGTGAGCAGAGTGAACAGGAGAGGACTCAGCACACATCCTTGAGGAGAGCCAGTGCTGAGGGTTATGGTGGAGGAGGAAAAGTTGTGGATCCTCATTGACTGAGGTCTGTTTGTTAAAAAGTCTAGTACTCAGTTACAAATGGAGGAGCTTAGTCCAAGTGTGGATAGTTTGTCCATCAGGGTTTGGGGGATCATGGTGTTGAAGGCAGATGTGAAGTCCACAAAGAGCATTTGGACATAGGAGTCCTTCTGTTCCAGGTGGGTGAGACCAGTGTGGACCACAGAGGAGATGGCGTCCTCTGTTAATCGGTTTTCGTGGTATGCATACTGATGAGGGTCCTCGTTGATGTTGATGGATGTTTTTATGTGGGTCATGCCCAGTTTTTCGAAGCATTTCACGACTATCAGGGTGAGGGCCACTGGCCGATAGTCATTCAGACCAGTCACTGTGGAGCTTTTTGGGACTGGGATGATGGTGGTGGTCTTCAGGCAGGTGAGAACTGTCTCCAGGGCAAATGAGGTGCTAAAGATGTCGGCCAGCACATCGCAGAGCTGATCCGCACATTCTTTCAACACTTTCCTGGGGATGTGTCTGGGCTGGTTGCTTTGTGAGGGTTGATCCTCCTGAAAGTACTCCTTACTTCTGCTGCGGTCATGCTGAGATGCTCTTCATCCGGTGGTGAGGTGAGTCTGGTGCTGGGTGTTCTGTTTAGGTCTTCAAAGCATGCATAAAACTTGTTGAGGGCATCAGGCAAAGATGGGTATTTGGGGCATTGTTCACTCCTGCCTTTATAATCCGTTATGCATTTAATGCCCCCTCCACATGCTCCTTGGGTCTTGTGAGGTGAACTGACCCTCGATCCTCTGTGCATATGTGGTCTTGGCCCTCTTAATGCCAGCAATAAGCTCTATCCTAGTCCTTCTCAGCTCCTCTGAGTTTCCAGACCTGAAGGCAGTGTTCCTGGCTGCCAGCAGGGTGCGAACCTCTGCATTCAGCCAAGGTTTTGTGTTGGGGTAGCATTTAACATATTTTGCGATGGAGACATTTGGTTCTTGACGTCCGAGGAGGTCAGTCCATTTTCCATCAGCAATTCCTGAATGTCCGCTTCATCGATTAAAGTAGTGCGCATTTCCGGTTCTTGTTTCCAAGAAAAAATATTCTAGAAAGGAGATTCATTCACAGCTTGGAGCTGTGAGACTCAAGTGGGCATACAGCGAGGCTGCTGTAACCCTTTCTGAGAACGGAAGCCCTTGACATCTGACCAAGCATCCACAGCTTAAAGAAAAAGCCTCACATTCCAACTCCCTCGAGAATCCAGAGTCCTGAAATGATGACAGAATGTTTATTCAGCTGGGCTCCTCTGAAAAGTCAGTGGAATTCCTCAGTACAAGGTTTGGGAGGGGTGAGGGCATCAGGTTTACAAAACTTCTCAGGCGAATTGAGATAAGATGGCCTGTCAAGGCCAGTCAGTGAGCCAAATTTCAGATAAACACAATTGTTTTGGGGACAGGCAGAACTCTAATGACATCTACCTTCAGTCTGTGTCGGCCCACTCGCTTCCGAAATGTCCAAATTAAAATGACCAAACAAATGGAACGTGCCTGAGAGAATCCCTGCTCTAATCCATTCAGCCAAAAGTCTGGGTTCTCGAGACAAGAACCAAGCCATCATGTAAAGCAGGCAGCCAGACCAGGTCCAGATTAGCCGCCAACGTCTTCCTTGTGTGTTGATAGACCAGGAACAAGCCAAATCCAAAAAGCAGGAACCAGTTATCATAAATCCAATTAAATATACGTCCTTAAGATCCACAGATGACAGCAGAGTCTTCATCATCAAGTCTTCCAAGTCGATGAGATATCCAGCTGTGTGCATGCCAACAGGGCAAATCGGCTTGCCTACAACCTGTCTTCTTTTTGAAGAAATGTTATCAGTTGTGTTGAGGGACCAACTGACCAAATTGAAGTCTATAGTTATGATTCTGAAGATTTTGTAGAAGAGAAGCTCTCAGACAGTTTCACAGACAAGACAAAGCAAAAGCAACGCGGAGACCAAGAGGAGACGTCCGCTCTTGAGAAGAGCAAGTGCTGAATGAATAAATAAATATAAATAAAATAAATAATAATAATTAATTAATTAATTAAATAGTACCTTTCTATCTTATTAAGATCCTCAAAGTGCTTTACACCACAATCTGTGGCTCATCGATCCATTCATACAGCACTCTACTTGAAGCTCATCTGAATCTGTAGAAACTAATCAGAGATTTATCACGTTCATACACTGATGGGACACACATCAGAGGCAGTGAGGGGTTCAGTGTCTTGCCCAGCATGTGACTGCTGGTGGAATTGAATCCCCAACTCTTGCATTGGACGACAACTGCTCGAACTACTCAGACTCAGCCGCCCCTATGGTTACAGTTATGGAAGTTACAGCCTATATAATAAACTATATAACATTTTAGATGCACTTGAATTTTGATCTTCAGCACAAGTTGGACTCACTAATTCAAACATAATCACATGACAAAAGACGTTTTGCAATGATTTACAATATAGGTTGAAATATTATATACAGAGCTGCTCATACAATTTGAGCTCTTTTTGTACAAATAAATTAATGTATTCACTAATTCAGCTGTACGTACAGCTGCCCCTAGGCACAGACTTGTGAAAACCCCTCTGTTCGTCTTTTAATGAGTTTTGAGTCCCTTGCTGTGAATTTAATTTCCACTTGTGGAGATTTTTTCCCATGCAGTCTGCGTCTTACTGTGGTATTTCTTTAAGCTGTTGGCTATTGCAAATGTTTAAAGTTATTTTTCGTTTTCTTTTTGTAGTCAGTTCAGCTTTCTGTTGCACCTTCACCATGACGTGCATCTTTTTTTGGTCTGTTTTATCACTTTCTCATTTATTTACCTACTCCTTTATAATCATGCAACGCCCTTGCTAAAGACATGAAGCATCCAACTTAGGACCACTATTAGCCTAATCCATTGTGACTACTTAAATGATAGGTTTTAGGCATAAAAAAATATTTTAAGTGCTTGGTAACAGTACCGTATTTTCTGGAATATAGGTCGCACCTACGTCAAAATGTGGACCGTGTTTAGCTCTGCTGCAAATGTCTCTTCCACAGGAGCGCACAGCAAGGCTTTTAAGAAGATTAACACTTAAAAACAATTGTTTGTTTGATAAAAATTATAGCAAATATGTGTCCGAGCTGAACTTTTCTTTAATAAATGAATAATTTTAGCAGGATAAACACCTAAAAATATATATTTGTTAGCTGACATTGTAAGAGTGTGTCTCAGTTTAAATTTTGTTAATAAATTATTACAAATCAGCTTATTTTATAAAAAGCCATAAGGTCGCACCTGAATATAGGTCGCAGGGCATGCAAAAATAATAAAAAGCCGCAACCTAGAAAATACAGGTAGTTTATTTTTCAACAAAGACCAGATAACTTGGTAGAATGAGATTTTCAATCCCCTTTTAGTAACCTTAATGGCTGTTACAACGTATATATTTTAACAATGAGACTGACAGAGGAAAGAGGGTTACATTGAAGGAAATATTATGAGGCAGACATGAAATGAGGACTTGTGTCATCGTGCCATGATCATCTCTCACTGGAGCAGTTCACAGCTGAGTGTGAAGCAGCTGGGATGAGAATCAGCACCTCCAAATCTGAGGCCATGGTCAACAGTTGGATTGTTGTCTTCAGGTTGAGGGTGAGCTTCTGCCTCAAGTGGAGGAGTTCAAATTTCTCGGGGTTTTGTTCACGAGTGAGAGAAGAATGGAGCGTGAGATTAACACAGATTTGTATAACATCTCAAGGCTTTCTTTATTTGTCATTCACATCACATGTGGTGGATCAAAATTGTGTACACAGGGTCCCAGTTACATCAAACAAAAGTAAAAAAAGAAAAAGAAAAACAGGAATAAGATCTAAGATATGAACTAAGAAAAATGCTAAACGCTGAACAGCAGCAGCACAAACATGAATCTGTGTGAGCAGAGGAGTACGAACGAACACAGCAACATGGAATATATCAGCAGCATGAGATCAGCAGCACATATCAATCAAGTGGCATTTGTTTTACTTTCACAGTAATTATCCTGGTTAGAAGAGTCTGGCAGCTTCAGGGTAGAAGCTGTTCCTCAGTCTATTAATGCTCCACAACCTCCTTCCTGAGGGGAGTGGTGCAAAGAGTGAGTGTGCTGGGTGAGTGAGGTCTTTCATGATGCAGGTGGCTCTTTTCCTGCATCTGGAGGTGTAAATGTCTGTGATGGTGGGGAGACTGACTCCAACAGACTTCTGTGCAGCCTTCACCACTCTCTGTAGAGCTTTCCTCTCTGCAACTGTGCAGCCTCCATGCCACACATTGATGCTGGAGCACAGGATGCTCTCCACTGCACACCTGTAGAAGGAGGTGAGGACTGGGCTGCTCAGACCAGCTCGTCTCAGCCGTCTGAGGAAGTAGAGTCTCTGATGACCTTTCTTGATCAGGCTGGTGGTGTTGTTGCTCCAGCTGAGGTTATCATTCATGTGTACACCCAAGTATTTGTAGCTGGAGACCACTTCCACTGCAGATCCACCTATGTTCAGTGGGGTGTGGGTGTGTTTGTTCCTTCTGAAGTCCACAATCATCTCCTTTGTCTTCTTCACATTCATGTGAATGTTATTCTCTTTGCACCAGCTCTCCAGATGTTCCACCTCCTGTCTGTAGCTGGACTCATCATTGTTTGTGATGCATCCCACCCAGTAATGGGAATAACGGGAGTACAAATAAACGGCGTTACAGTTATTTTTTTCATTAACGGGTACTCTATACTCTAAGTAGTTACTATTAGGGATGCACCGATCCACATTTCTCGCTTCCGATCCGATACAGTCACGGCATACCTTGTGGTGTCAATGTGTGGCACACCTCATCCCCAATTGCCCCCCGGGCGCTTTCAATAGCTGCCCACTGCCCCACCTGGTGGTGGTTGGGTTAAATGCAGAGACTAATTTCGTCTTGTATGGAAACATACACAGATGACAAATGTGACATTATTATTATTATTATACAGATACTTAAAAAACTGGATATCGACCGATACCGATACTTTTCCGATCCAAAGCTGGAAAACTAAAAAACCGCAAAGCATTATGGGAAAGACAACAAAATCCACTCCCCTTAACCACTAAGGGAGTGGATTTTGTTGTCTTTCCCATCATGCTTAGCGGTTATTTAGTTTTTCCAGCTGCACCATGAGTGAGAAGGACATGTGTGTGGTATAGAGCTGCCTCTTGTGTGCTGTTAAAGATAGAGTCTAACAGCCTCGGGTAGAAGCTGTTCCTCAGTCTAGTGGTTCTAACCTTAATGATCCTCAACCTCCTTCCTGAGGGGAGTGGGGCAAAAAGTGTGTGTGCTGGGTGAGTGAGGTCTTTCATGATGCAGGTGGCTCTCTTCCTGCATCTGGAGGTGTAAATGTCTGTGATGGTGGGGAGACTGACTCCAACAACCTCTGTGCAGCCTTCACCACTCTCTGTAGAGCTTTTCTCTCTGCAGCTGTGCAGCCTCCATGCCACACGTTGATGCTGGAGCACAGGATGCTCTCCACTGCACACCTGTAGAAGGAGGTGAGGACTGGGCTGCTCAGACCAGCACGTCTCAGCCGTCTGAGGAAGTAGAGTCTCTGATGACCTTTCTTGATCAGGCTGGTGGTGTTGTTGCTCCAGCTGAGGTCATCATTCATGTGCACACCCAAGTACTTGTAGCTGGAGACCACTTCCACTGCAGATCCAGTGTTCGAGGGAGGCAGTGTGGGTGTGTTTGTTCCATCTGAATCCACGACCATCTCCTTCGTCTTCTTCACATTGAAGTAGGTTGTTCTTCCTGCACCAGCTCTCCAGGTGTTCCACCTCCTGCCTGTAGCTGCACTCATCGTTGTTTGTGATGCATCCCACCACCGCTGGAGTTTTGCAGACTCTGTGTTGGTCCATTGTGATGGAGGGAGCTGAGCTGTAAGGCAAAGCTCTGTTTACTGCTCAGTCTATTCCTACCCTCACCTATGGTCATCTGGGTACTACTGACTGAAAGAATGAGATCTTGGATACAGGCGGTTGAAATGAGTTTTCTCTGCAGGGCAGCTGGACTCTTCCTTAAGAGGTGAGAAGTTCAGTTAAAGCTGCACTATGTAACTTTGTAATGCAGTCTGTAACTTTTCAAACAATATATTTTTAACATATTTCTTCACTCTGTCACTATCTACTGACAGACTGATGTTAGACAAAGTAATCTCTGAAAAAAACTATAGTCCCCTTGCTTCTCTATCAGCATTTATAAAAACACTAAAAACACAGAGTGACCCGGACAATGACCAGCCAATAAAAACAGAGTTGTTTGTCACGCCCCAACCCACGCCCCCGCCTGTCCCAGCCCCAGCGCCGCGCACATTCTCATTCAAAGGATTGCAAAGCGATGCAGGACTGATTTGTATGTGACACAAATGTATTAAATATCCCTTCTTCATCCCAGAGCTGGACTTTTTTGTTTTTTTGCCAAAAGTCAAGTGATCGCTTCATCCTTCACTGACAGGAATGAGGAAATGGATTTGTCACGAGCGAATTAAATCATGTCCAAAGTGGCTGGTTCTGCTGATTTCAGGCTGTTTTTGTTTTGCTGGACCAGTGATTGATGGTTTTATTATATTTTTTAGAACGTTTTATTATCATATAATCACAGAACTTTGCAGCGCAGAGACAGGACATGTAGTGGGGGCGGAGCATTCCAGACACCAGATCCACTGACAGACATGAGGAAGCCACGAGAAAATTAAATCATGTCCAACGTGGCTTCGTGAACCTCTGCTGATTTCTGCTGGTTTTTGTGTTGTTGGACCAGTGCTTCATGGTTTTATTATATTTTTTAAATCGTTTTATTAACATATAATCACAGAATATTGAAGCGCTCCGAGCGGACACACAGCAGGGGGCGGAGCTGCAGAACTCAAGTTCAACAGAGAACAAACTGTAGCTCCTCCTCAGAGCCATATATGGCTCTGAGGAGGAGGGAGCAGAATGCTTTTACCTGATGAAAATTTTTTCTAAGTCCCAGCGTTCTCCAGAAATTACATAGTGAACCTTTAACAGGGAGAGACTCAGTAGAACCACTACTCCACATCAAAAGGAGCCAGTTCAGGCATCTGGTAAGACTACTCCCTGGGCACCTATCTAGGGAGATGCTTCGAGCATGTCGGACTGGGAGGAGACCCCGGGGAAGACCCAGGACACGCGCTGGAGAGAATATGTCTCCTTGTTGGCCTGGGAACACCTTGGAATCCTCCCAGAAGAGTTAGAAGTGGCTGCTGAGAAATGTCTGGACATCCCTGGTCAAGATGCCCCCGAGACCAGACTCTGAAACAAGCAGAAGATGATGGATAGATGGATGTGACGTGTTAACAGAAGGGCTAGTTCCGTTTTTGGACAGCTGGTAACTGCTGTGTCTTTTTTTAGGGCCTTTGAAAACAGAACAACTTGTAGACCTCTCAACCAAATACAAATCCACAGTCCAGATGTGTGCTGCTCAGTCATAAAGCTAGTTGTGACCTAGGCCTTGAGAAGCAGGGGTGTGGAGGGTGCTCCAGCACCTTCTGATCGATACCAGAGGATGTACAAAAAATACATTGATGAACAATTAAACACAAAAATTAACCAAAAGCACATTTCATTAGTGCCACATTTGTTTAAAGTC
>JBBPBX010005399.1:48522-61631 GCA_038048925.1 Garcialebias charrua
ATAATAATAATAATAAAACATAACTGTTTTGATTTCCTGTTTTCTCTCACCTCTTTCCCCTTCCTTCGGGGAGTGTACACCAGATCTCATCACATGGTATGAAAAGCATCCTGTTGGGAAACAGCAGCTCCCGCTGAGCGTCACGTAGTGTCCCTGAAGAAGCATGGCCTCTCAATTTTAACCCATTTCCACGCAGAGTTCCCTGCTCATGCAAACTTGTTATATTCACTGATAATGTGCAGTCCTGATTTATAGACAGTTGAGAGTTATATTTTACACAGATGACAAAAATGTGACATTTATTATTTATTTTTTTAATTCTTGAAGTGCAAAAATGGTGCCTCCATCCATCCATTATCTTTACCTGCTTCTTCCATTTTGGGTCACGGGGGTCGCCGGTGCCCATGTCCAGGAATCACTGTGCGAGGGGCGGGGCACGCCCTGGACGGATCGCAAGTCCATCACAGACAAACAACCAGTCACGCTTTCACTCACACCTAGAGACAATTCAGAGTCACCAATCAGTCTATCATGCATGTTTTTGGACTGTGGGAGGAAACTGGAGTACCCAGATGCAAACTCCACCCAGAAAGGCCCCTGGACCGAGATTTGAACCAGTGACCTGTGAATGGTGATTCCTAAAAATGAAATGCATGAGCTAATAGAAAAATAAAGCACTGCACTGCCTTTGATTTACAATTAGTGACTGAGGATAATGCGCTGAATGCAGCCCTTGTGTTAATCAAGTTTGTTCGGCAGCCCTTGAAGTTACTCCATCTGTTGCAGCATCAATGATCTGCTCACTCATGATGGCCGACGCAGGCTCTGGTCTGCCTTTGATACATCCACCCCTGCACTGACATTTGTTAAACAGCCAGAAAAGGCAATTTTTTAGCCTTTCATCTTTCCTTTTCCCTGTTTAATTCTCAGCTGTCAGTATTTAATTAATGTTTTCAAAGCCATTTTTCTAATCTTCACTGCTGATGACGGAGATGCTGTGCTGCCTTTTATATTATGAAGTCGTTTCTTGATGCCAGCAAGACCTTCTAGTTTGCATTCCACGCTGCGTCGCACGGACCCGATGTGGCATTTGGGGAAACCATTACAGGGAGTCTTGCTTATGAAGACTGATGTTATCAGGCAGGATATTTAGGGCCATAAAATGGCAAGAAGGTGCAGACAAAAATACATCCAAGGTTTAAGCACTTGGTTGGTTTCAATTTTCATAAATCTTAAATACTCTTGGTAGTATACAAGCTTTTCAATCAGTCTAAGGCCATCTTATGAACTGCGTAAATATTAAAAGACTTAAGAGCACAGAGTTCACTTTAAGAAGAAATCGGCTGCCTGTAGCAACGATCACCCAAGGTGATTGTTACCCCTTCATGAATAAAGCATGAGTGTGTTGAGTCAAAGCAAATCAATATTGTATAAGTGAAAGAAACACAGTCAAATGAAGGGTACATATGTCTCTGAGTTTATTCACGGACAAGTGGATGATGAAACCTGTGGGTAACTGCTCCGTCCACACAAACGACTTTCATAAAATTAGGTTCATCCAGCACAACCATATCAGGTAAAGATTGAAAATCTTCTGAGCTGCCTTGGATAGGGGAGAAGAACAATGGCTTCTATGACTGCTCCTGTTTTCAAAGTGGAGTGTCTCTGTTTCTTCTATCATTACAGCACATTCACAAGTTTCAAAATGGAGGGAAAGAAGTCAACAGCACAAACATCTTTTTCTATATTTTGTCGTTTCCCCACCAGGAACCTATGCATAGGGTATACAGTCAGAATACAGTATTTCAACTTGTTTTACAAAGATTTATATGGTATAGGAAACAAGAAAAAATAAAATAAAACTGCACAGCAGTAAGAAAAGTCATTTGTCGAGTATAGATAGTCATTTATCGTACACACTATAGAATAGCTTAGAAACACAGGGCAGAAATTTTTGACCACCAGTGGAACAGTTTTGCTCAATATTCAATTGTACATCAAGACACCCTCTTAGTCTCAAGACTATTTTAAGAACATTTTCAAAAGAAACCCAAATCTAATCGGCCACTCTTTTACATTGATTTGTTTTGACGTTTTGCTTTAGCCACCAAAGTCCTAGTAAGCGCACACCGAAGACACCCAAAGGAAATGCACACATCAAACTGCAACCATGAACTAAATGAATGGTACTGAAATCTCTTCAGCCAACTGGCACACGCACGGCTGCAGCAGCTAGCATTTTACACAGCACACAAGAGATCACAAGTCCAAATACATTGCTGTGTCTAGAGCACTATTATCATCTTACCCACCTGGGTCACCAACAGAATAAGTTAGAAACAATATCTGTAATATGCTATTCAATAAGGCACATCTCCGGTTAAAGAAAGGCTCTGAAATAAGCTTCTTGCATCGACTTTGTCAGTGATAAAGGAGTCGCCGGTAAACAACAGTGGAGACGAGCATGGAGTCTGCAGTCGGCATGCAATTCAGATCAAAAGCCTCCCCTGCTGATTCCATTACACAGAGCGCCACTCCGCATCGCACTGAGTGGGCGGTGCCAAGCGCCGTTAGCCGGGACGCCCGAGAGCCGTGCTGAGACGGCAGCGTGCAGGCTGGAGGTCTGCGCAAACGTCACTCACGCCAAGGCAGGAATCTGGGGTCTCTGGAGCTCGCTGCTCTGTGTCTTCATCCACGATCAGATACAAGTGAGGACAATTAAATCATCTGTCAACAGCAAGGCCTACAATTTAGGATCAGTGTTTAATGACCTAAAGAAGATCAAACTCTCTGACACTGACATGTCAATATTTCAAACACCCGCGATGTTACGTACCCGACTGAACGCAACCTTCCTGACATCAGAAAAAGAAAAACTAGTGTAGTTTGCTCAGAGCACATCACTGCAGTACCTACTGCACTTGTTGCAGAACATTAACATCAGCATTAGGCTATTTAATAGCTCTAGAGGCAGAATTATTGACGATCGATTATTTGGAACATTTTAATAGCGTAAGAAAAATGGTACAAAATAAATACAAAACAAAGCAAAAATCAAATTGGAATAGTTTTTCCAACATATTGCTGAATTGCTACGATATGGCGAACACAATGAGAACAGAGACGTGGTTGTGTACTGCGGCTCATGACATACTGACATTATTGCGGCGCTATGACTGACACGGCTCCACGGCAGAATGAAATTGTTTTTTGCTGAACTAACTTGAAGAAAGTGTTACAGCAAATAAAATAAAAAAAACTCTAAAAATCAGTCACTTTCTGAAATGTCTTAAAGAGAATCTAAAATGTTTCTCTGTGCTTTAGGTTAAGTGGAATGTTTCATGGCACTGTACAATAAAGGGAGACACACTGTGCCGTTACTGATTTCCACAAGCACAGGTGCATCTAAAGCAGAGTTCAACTGAAACGTGTGTGAAACCAGCGGTCGTCCACGTGAACATGTGAGCGTCATGCGAGGACCCTCTGGTCTGCGTGTGACAGGCTCCGGCTCGGACCGAGCTGAAACCACAGAAAGCAGGTGCCCCGTCGCCCTCGCGCCTGAAAGTAGGCATCCTGTGTGTGCACGCACATACCCACACTTTCACAACGCACTCGAGCTCACTTGTTCACACGTAGAACTCCACACACACATACACACACATACACACACACACAGGCTAATAAAAACATGGTCCACACCACAAAGTGTTCCAATTAAAAAGATAGTTTTTCCTTATAAAGCTTTCTGAATAAAGACTGCACCATTAAAAAAAATATAGAATACAACTCTTTGAACCTTTTTCAACACAGAGAAATTCAACATGTGATTATCTGTCAAACCAGTGCTTCACAGAGGGGCTTACTTCTCAGAGAGAGGTCTCGTGCTGCACTGTGGTGACGCATGAGCGAGGGCTCCGACAGTTGAGTTTTGGCAAGTGAGATTTAAGGCGTACCTATGACAGAAGCACCCATCATTTCTTCCTCTCTCTCTGCTCCCTGTGTGCATTGAGCTCGCCCCCGATACTCACAGAACCAAACGTGGCTTCAGGGCCGAGCCGTACAACAGACACAAACAGAGTCCACTCTTAAACTTCTTATTTCCATCATTATGCACAGAGAAGAAACAAGCCCCTGCAGTCACTGGCAGCGTCCCTCTCCTCCTTTGCTTCAGCGGGTTAGAGATCAGTCACTTTGTTTTCCAGGGCAGCTGCAATCTGCTGCAGCCGCAGGGTCAGCTGTTTACTCTGCGCAGCTGGATCCTCGTCCAGAGAGGCGATGATCTGAAAGAGCGACCGAAGGAAAGTCGTTGAAGAGATCGACGAAGAAGTCGGAGACGTCAACAAAAAAGGAGGGATCAAATGAAGGACAAGAGAAGGGTAATGTTGGATTAAAGGACAACACCCACCGTGACAGTAACAATTCACCATATTGGACAATTACTGTAGTAGAATATGATGTGTATTTTCATTTTTGCATTTGGGCCAGGCGAGTGTAAAAAAACAAACAAAAAAACAACAACGGAGTCCCGGAAACATCCGGAAACCCAGCCGAAGATTGCCGTAGTCCGGAGTGACATCAATACAGGCTCCACTCAGAAGGCACGGAGTGAGTTTGCGGTGGAGGCTTATGAGAGTGAGAGTTAAAACTGCAGTTAAACTAGTTTCCTACATGTCTGCGCCAGGTTCTAAATATTTCCTGGTGCAGTTGTGGGTTCAGGACCAGCGCTCTGTTTTTATTTATTTTTTAGAACTTTTTAATAAGATATAACACCGCTGCGGTTAAAGTTGTCTGCTGCCTTTTTATTCTCTACTCCCGACCTGTCATTGAATTGATTGACAGGTCACAGGGAGAGAATAAAAAGCCGAGCCGGCAGCTTCATGAGGAAATTAATGAATTTCGCGAGCGAGCGAATTAAACTAGTGTCCTACGTGGATGCGCGATCTCTAAATATTTCCTGGTGCAGTTGTGGGTTCAGGACCAGCGCTCCATGTTTTTATTTATTTTTTAGAACTTTTTAATAAGATATAACACCGCTGCGGTTAAAGGGTTAGAACTAGGCTACACATCGTTTTATTAGTTGTATTCGTAACTACTCTGGTCAGAAATAATGAAGCTACATTGATGCATGCTTGTTATAACTCCACATGCATTCAAGGCGGATACTTCAGTGATGTCAATGCCCATATATGGAGAGGGGCAGATTTTCCCGGAGCTGCTGCTAAAATCTGCTATAAATCATGAAATAACACATTTAGCGTTATTTCTCTACAATATAAATAAACGCTCCTGTTCTATTATTTAATTAACTACTAAATATTAATGGCGATGCAATTTGAAAACATGGTGGGTCATGTCCTTTAATAATAAAAAAAGAGAAGGAAGATGGATAGACGTGCAGGATGAAGAGAAAAAGGGTGAGAGGTGGGGGAAGTCGTGTTATTTGATATAAACGTCTGTCATGGCATTTAGGTTGTTACTGTTGGAGAGACTGACAGCATCATTTGTTTATCCAAGTTGTTCATCTGCTTTCGTTTATTCCCCCTTTTTGAGACCTCAAGTGGGAACGCACAATGGACTTTAAAAAAAATCTATTCCCAGAGCAATTTTCCAAGTCACATCCCACAGAAATGCTTTCAATTAAAATTTCACACAGCCTCTTCTCTGGCATATCAAGAGTGAAGGGGAGAAAAAATGAAATATAGTGGGCAGCAGTGCATGCAGTGGATAGCTCCTTTGGGTGAAATGGAAAAGAGAAGCCTCTTACCCCATCGTAGTATTTGCTGGCGTACTGGTAAAGCTGATGGAGAGCCACTTGTGTGTTCAGTTTGTCTGTGTGCG
This sequence comes from Garcialebias charrua, assembly GCA_038048925.1. Lineage (NCBI taxonomy): Eukaryota > Metazoa > Chordata > Actinopteri > Cyprinodontiformes > Rivulidae > Garcialebias > Garcialebias charrua. Next base: position 54,361 of record JBBPBX010005399.1, read on the forward strand.
ACTGAAACACATGAACAATTTAAAGGTTGAGGTTTGACTAAATGGAACGCACACACATTGCACACTGCTTAATTATCTACTTCTTTCAGGTATTAAAAAATACTCAAATGAAAAATGCATAAAAACCACAAGCCTATTTTTTCCCACAAAGGCTATGCATTTTTATTTATTACCAACCTCTAAAGTTCCATTCAGTAAAGTATTATTGTCATTACTGTACTAGTAGTAGAAACGCTTACTGTTTTGCTGAATATAATAAATAAATAATACAAAATTTAGAACATCAAATTATTCAACTTGTTTTATTTCTAGCCAAGTGCTTTTGCTTCAGTTTACCATTTAAATGAGCTGCAAACTGGGTTTCTGGGGGGTTACGCCCCTGTTATAATCACACAAGTGTCAATCAAAATGCTACAGCCACTTAAACACAATGTCCATTTTCTCTTCTTTAATTTAAGTTTGTCTGTTTTGAAAATAAAGACACATTTTCTACACAGTACACAGTAAAGTGACCTTAAAGCAGATTATCAGATTGCATAACATTTGACCTTGAATTGTGACCTTGACCTTGGAGCTGGAGAGATGAAGCATATGTGACACCTTCTAGTGATGTGTATGAAGTTTCATTAAATTATTTGTATAATATATTTGTATAATAATTATGTGAACAGAAGCTAAAAAGATCTGAAAACTAACAAAAATGCAGCTTTATTTTTAAAATAGTAGCGGCTTTCATGCATAAGCATTAGGGGGGTGGACATTTTTTTCCTGAAACACTAAACACACTACTTTTACAATTTCTGTTACATTTTCTGTAGAAAGGGATAAGATATATGTTGTTTATTTAATTGCTTGTTGTTCGCACAAAGTTGTCGTTTTTTTTCGGCCTCCTGCAAGTTAAGGTTGTGTCTCGTAAAAACAGTCTGGTCTAATAATTAAATCAGAAGTAGATTCCTCCCGCCCCCCACATCCACCCCCATCCAGAACAGGAGTCGTCTTAATTTTAACTGTAGAATAAAACAGAAAGACAGGCTGATAGCGGTATTTTCGTCATAAACCTTTAAATAAATAATTCACACAAGACAACAGGCGTGAGATTTTTGACTCTTTGCAAAGAGGGAAATTCACCCCGACTAGATCAGGATGAACTTCAACTTTCTAAGGATTTTTGTCTCTCTTTTATTCAAGCGAGTGGCACAGAACATAATAATTAGCAAGGTCAAAACACACAGTTTCATCACATTGTCTCAAACTCTCAGACGATAAACTGGAGCCGAACATTACATGTTTACGACTGTTTCTGGGAAAACTAATGTTGATCTGCAGGCATGATGGGCTTTGATAATCAGTGTTGTGCACCTAATAAAACAGGAACAAAGTCAGGCCATAATAAAACCTGTGAAACTCAGAACACTTGATGAACTAGAAAAGTAGAGTTTAAAAATGATAAAATATAAGTGTTTAAAAGAAGACTTTTAAATACCTCTAACACAGGCACACAGCTTTCTGATGTGGACTTTTAATTCGTTTAAAGGGTTAATTCTGCATTAATAATCCATGTTAACAAGGTTAGGACTTCTGTGAATTAATTTTAAAAAATATAAAAGTAAAGAACTGATGTGTGTGTCATAACTCCTTCAGTCCAAAGAGTCAGCCTGGGCTTAAACCTGCAGACCCATAAGAACAAGACTGCTGTTCTGACTGCAGAGCTATAGAAGCTTTGTATTTGTCACATATGATCCTACATGTTGGAGAAAATGGCCAGTTGTCTCTCATTTGTCCTCAGTTTTCTGTGTTTTGTTCATGTCCCGTGTGTCTGCTCCAACTGGATTTTTACCGTACTTTCTGCTGTACACGCCACATCAGTCCAAATATGTCTAATAAAGTGGAAAATACATAAATTTGTCGCTTTGCTGCGGACCTCCCGGAAACAGGGGCCAGTGTTGTGCCAAAAATCGTTTTGACTGCCAAATGGCGGCCACGGGAGCGTGCACGGGAGGACTTTAACAAGAATTTAACTAGATTAACACTTAAAAACTATTTGTTTGCTCGACATTATAGCAAAGGTGGGTCGCAGCATTTTTTTTCCCCTTAATTAACTTTTATGGTCAAATCAGCTGCGTTTCACCAGGGCAGTGCGGCGAAATGCAGCTGATCCAGGAGTTCTGGAGAGACAAAGGTGGCCTCTATAGCAAGCCAAGTGTCTCATTAATAGCCACTTTTACCTATGAAAGGTGCAGTCTGCAGTTTCTGTAGAACGCAGCACTTAGAAAAATTTTCAACAGGGAAAGCATTCTGGTCCCTCCCCCTCAGAGCCATATATGGCTCTGCTCCCCCTTGCTCTCGCTGAAATTCAGCTCTGCCTCCTTAGCTCCACCTCCACTACATGTCCTGTGGCAGCCGCTGCAAAGTTCTGTGTTTATATGTTAATAAAACGTTCTAAAAAATAAAATAAAAACATGGAGCGCTGGTCCAGCACACCAGAACACCAGGAAATCTGCAGAGCCTCGCGCAGCCACGTTGAACCCGAGTTTAATTCGCTCGTGACAAATTCATTCATTTCCTCATTGTTTCAGTCATGGAGTCAGTGGAGGAGGAAGCGATCACTTGACTTTTGGCAAAAAAAACAAAAGAAAAGTCCAGATCAGGGATGAAGAAGGGGAATTTAATACATTTGTGTCACATACAAAACAGTTTTGCATCGCTTTGCAATACTTTGAACAAGAACGTGCACGGCCGCTGGGGCTGGGACAGGTGGGGGCGTGGGTTAGGGGCGTGAGAAGCTCTGTTTTTTATTGGCTGGTTAAAAACTCTGTTTTTATTGGCTGGTTAACGACGGGTCACTGTGGGTTATTAGAAATGCTTTTAGTAACACCTGGAGAAGAAAGGAGACTATAGTTTTTTTCAGAGATTACTTTGTCTAACATCAGTCTGTCAGTAGATAGTGACAGAGTGAAGAAATATGTTAAAATATATTGTTAGAAAAGTTAGACTGCACTACAGAAACTGCAGACTGCACCTTTAATGAGACATTTGACTTGTCATATTCGACAAGGGCCCTCTAGTGGCTGAAAATTGTAGTGTTCAATCCTGATGCATGCTCAATAATCCAGGTAGAAAAATCTAAAATAGTTAATTCTGGTCCTCTGGACATTCAAAATGAATTCAGAATGAAGGAAATCGTCAGATCTCAGCCATAAATTGGGTTATAAATATGGGGATAAATTTTTTTATATTAGTCGCTTTGGTGTGTAAGTCGCAGGACTTGCAAATTCATGCAAATAGGTGCGACTTATATGGTGAAAAATACAGTAACCAGAATATCTCCACAGCTGGACACAGCAGGTTTTGCTGTGCACTGTTCCTGCATTTATAAGATCATGTGAGGTCCAGAGTTGGTGGTGATCATATCAGTGTGCTCAAATCAGCAGAACGTGTCTGCAGGGCCCAATGAGACGCTATCTGAGACGCCTGTTCTGATCTCTGCCAACAGGGACGTACAAGGACACGAGATAAATCCACTGGCATGAACCGCCCTGCAACTGGAAACAACTTGATCACTACATTTTATTTACAGTTGTCAAAATAATTGAAAAGCACACAGAATAAATCAATACTCTAAGGAATTCAGTAATTTACATTATATTTTAGGAGAAACTACTTTATGTGGTGAAAGATTATTATTTATTTATTTTTGTGGGTGGAGCTTCTCCCCACCAGCCCTTGTGGACCAGCTGCACCCGTTAAGAAATAATGTTGTCTTTTGAACAACGTGTGGTCAGGATGGTGAGCAGAAGAGTCACCACATGAGTCTGAGCTGAAACCTAAAGGATTGTAGCGTTCAGGGTCAACCAAAAGCCAAAGGAAGTGACAGCTGCGTCTCTCACCCGTGACACTTCCGCCAAATGAGTGTTCATGTCCTGATCACTGACGGAGACCATCTGCCTGATGCCCTTGTAATAGCTGCACACACACACACACACACACACAAAAGGAACAAGAGGTGAGAACCACTCCAACGTGCAACAGCTTCTTCAATATATGAAAAAAAAAATAAGATTTGGCGCTAAATATGTAAACAAATAAAAATCTGACAGTACTTACTCATCCACCATCTTCTTATAGGTGGATATCTCCTTTGCATAGAGTAGTTTGTTACTTGGAGAGTCCTAAAAAATAAAAAATAAATAAAAACGACTCAAGATTAACCAACCAAAATTTTTTTTCGTCTCTCTGCCATTTATCTCTCATTCGGTCAAATTCTTCATAGCTCCTCTCAATCTCTCTCCTCCACCTTCACCCCATGCCTCCCGTTTTATCTCCTCTTCCTCTTCCCCTCATTTGCTTTTACTCACCCGGCTGAGTTTGTGCTCGCTCTTGGTGCAAGCATCCATGAAGGTCTGGGCGATGACGGACAGCGAAGCGTCCACCACTTCGGACACATGGACATCAAAGATGAAGTGTGGATTTTTGAGGATGTTTACCCAGAATCTCAGAGGGAGGCTGCATGGATTCAAATGGGGGACAACACATCACAGTCATTACAGTCGTCACAGCTACAGGATGTGGAAAAATCTTGCAATCATTCACGTCAGGGAAGCATTTCATGTGAAAAAGCTCTTGCGTGAGGTGCAATTGAGTGCACTACACGGTAATCACAGGGGTGGAGGAAAGCCTTTCTTGTAGGTGTCAGTTTATTCAGAACAATATTCTTTACTGTCAGTTTATATTAGTCTTTCATCGCACGCTGACCTTTGTTGGAATCAGTGCTGCTCAAATAAAATAAAATAAAAGCAAACCTTTAGGATTTTTTGGCACAGAATGACAGGCGATGATGAGTAACAAAGAAAGAACAAAAGTACAGTGCAGACAAAATGTTGACCTTTTAGTAGGGATGCACCGATCCACATTTCTCACTTCCGATCCGATACCAATACTTATTAACTCAGTATCGACCGATACCGATACTTTTCCGATCCGATACTGTTCAGGTATGTGACTCTGTATAATGAAACTTTTGTACCCAAACTATTCATTTTAACATTGTGTAAGATAAACCCAAAGAAGACACTTTTAAGCCTTACAATAAGGAACCCACTGACTTCAACAGCACACAGGACAGGAGGCAATTATACCACACACATGTCCTCCTTACTCATGGTGCAGCTGAAAAAACTAAAAAAGCGCTAAGCATGATGGGAAAGACAACACAGCCACTCCCCTTAACCAATAAGAGAGTGGATTATCCACCTTATTCCTAGCCCCCATGATGCCTTGCGCGAATTATGGTAACGACTTCCGCCGGAAGTGAGAGCAGCAGTTAAAGCCCAGTCTACTGGCTGTATTTTTCACGTTTTTTTGTTTTATTTATTTCTAATTAATTGCAATGGTTACTTCGTATTGGGTCAGTGGGTGTTCCTGTCGGGTAGACGTTTGTTCAAAGCGCAGTTTTCACTTCATCCCAAAAATAAGTAAACGTGAAGGATTTATATCGGACGAGCTGACAGCTGCCCCTTCTCTGTCTGCTCTCGAAGACGTCGTGTTCAGATCACGTTTTCTCCGGTAAACAAAATATTCTACATAAATCATTTTGTGAAACAATTTCAGAACAATGTGAGAGTATAATTTTCTCTGTGTTGGAGCTGTTGTTTTTTTCTTCATGATTTAGCATTGTCTACTAGCTGTGGTTAGCTTAGCATGTAGCGTTAGCATCTGTTAAAGTATTTACTAAACAAATCTGTGGATAAATAATATAACTACATGTGTGTGTAATACATTTGCTGTACATACATATACTGTGTGTATGTGTATACTGTATGCACACTGTATATACAGTATATACATACATACTGCATACTGTATTGTTTGTACTGTTTTGATTGTAGGTCCCTGTTACTCTCATGTAAATAAAGTAGTAGCAAACTTGGTCTTATTTTAGACTTTGTGATGCAAACATGACAGTTTATTCTTTTTTTTTAAGGTACAGACGAGTGAAGGGCCAAGTTCCATCGTCTTGGATTCCGGAGGGGTTGGCTGCTTGCTCCAGTCGTCCAGTGGTCGTCCAGTGGTCGTCCAGTGGTCGTCCAGTGGTCGTCCAGTGGTCGTCCAGTGGTCGTCCAGTGGTCGTCCAGTGGTCGTCCAGTGGTCGTCCAGTGGTCGTCCAGTGGTCCCACATGATTAGGAATCTGTTCCAGTTTGTTTAAAATCAGAAACTGCCCATCATTTCTTGTTGAAGAGTGTATTTGACCTGGTATTTATTCTGGTATTTATTCTGCAGCCAATCATTTTCATTAAAAGACATCAAATCACCCACAGTTCTCATATTGTATTCAGTTTCAAATGTTTTTAGTTTATAATTATAGCTTTTATTCTGAACTTTATCAATCTCCTCCCGGAGGAGGAACCATACAGCAACATGCATGTTTTTAAGTTTTGTACTTGTCAATAAAAAACTAAACTGGTAAGTTGCCAAAAAAACAATCACATCTAGTTTTTTTATTTGCAGTAGAACTTCTCATTAGACATTAAACAACGTATCTTATTGAAATAAAGAAGGTGAAACACAGCAACACCAAATGTACTTCAAACGCAGATTTATTTATAGAAATTATATTTTCACTCATTTGTTGCTGTGGTACATAACTGCACACAAACTTCTGGACCAACTGGAGTGTCATCCATCCATCCCTGGAACTCACCTTATGCAGAAATACTGTATAACAGAAAGGAGGAAAGTAAAAGTACAGTATACAAACGTTAGGGTTCATTTATGAACACACACAAACACACACCTAGATTATATATATAACTAAACACACACACACATATACAGTATTTTCTGGTGTATATGTCGCACCTGTGTATAGGTCGCATTGTCCAATTATCACCAATAGATTGGAAAAATCCCTAGATAGGTCGCACTGGTGTATAGGTCGCACCTACGTTTAGCTCTGCTGCAAATGTCTGCCACAGGAGTGCACAGCAAGGCTTTTAAGAAGATTAACACTTAAAAACAATTATTTGTTTGATAAAAATTATAGCAAATATATGTCTGAGCTGAACTTTTCCTTAATAAATGAACGTAATTGTGAAATGAGCTGGATTTAAAAATTTGTTTCACCGAAAGTGATAACAAGCCATATATAGGTCGCACCTGAGTATAGGTCGCAGGCCTTGAAAAAACCATAAAAAGGTGCGACCTATACACCGGAAAATACGGTATATATATATATATATATATATATATATATATATATATATATATATATATA
>JBBPBX010005400.1:22364-51946 GCA_038048925.1 Garcialebias charrua
ATGGCTGGACCAAAGCCACAACTTTTCTTATAACTGCATCTCTCTGTTAGAAGTGAACAAACAGAAAGCTTTGGAAGGAAGTCTGTTGAATAAAAGACGAAGCATTTCAACAAATAAAAATCTGTCCAGAGGACCTGACTCAACCTTGTTAGAAACAGAAATCTGGTTTTCTTTTATTCTTTCTCCAGAGCTAAATGCAACAAAGAAATACCCTGATGCATGCTCAAAAATCCAGGTAGAAAAATCTAACAAAGCTGAGTCTGGAAACTTACAGACAACAAAGAAACTTTCAGGCATGACTCTGCTAATATTTCCCCTTTGACACCAGCAGGTTTACATACAGTATTTGTTTTTCCCTAAAAGGGGGTGCAGCTATTTGAAGAATGAAAGGATGTGACATTGCTCCACTTTATTACTGAAACAAACAAGCAATATCCAAAACAGATTTACCCAAAACAGGAAAACTCCTTCTGACCAATAATCCTCATGTTACTCAGACATCATTTGATTTTAACAAACCGAAATTAAAACTGTATGACCAAACACACAAAACCAACTACACCCAGACCAGCTGCTCCTTTTGCTAACATTAATAATGGCTTCTTTCTGGACCGGCAGCCCAATTCATACAGTTGTTTTCAATTTCTTGTTATCATGTGAGTCTGTATTCACTTTCCCCCAAGACCAGTCTGCCTTTGAGCTGCTTCAGACATTTAAAAAACACTAATTGAGCCGATTATGCCCCACATAGATTTGAGCTTTAAGAAATGAAGCAAGGTTTGTGGAACTGAAAGAGCCGTTGAGCAGAACTTGTCTGTGTTGGCGTGGAGTGCTACACATTAAATTTGTGACAGATGTCCCCCTCAACCATCCATCCATCCATCAGCTTTAGCTGCTTCTTACATTCAGGGTTGCAGGGGTCACTGGTACCCATGTCCACCAGTCATTGTTCAAGAGGCAGAGTACACCCTGAACAAGTCACAAGTCCATCATAGGGCCACATAGAGTCAATCAAGATGAACGTTCACATTCTCAGTCACACCTAGGAACAAGTTAACGTTACCAATTAGCCTAACATGCGTGTGTTTGGTCCGTCATGTTTAAAGCATGTTAAATAACGGACTGAGAGTGTCTAAGTCCCATAATGGAATGTTTTACGAGGTTTTGATTTCACAGCGAGAGAAAATGACTCAAAGCATGGATCCAGGCATCAAATAACTATTAAGTATCTTTATTATAAAGAACTGAACTGTTAACACAGGGAAAACTGTCACTCTGTACTAAATACAAACCTTCTGGCTAAAGCACAAGGAATATCTACTGAGAATGTGACAATAAACCCACAAAGAAACAGAATACAGGAGGATATGCTGGTGAAGATTCTCAGTCGTCCAGGACATGATGAAATCAAAAAAGGCGTTCAATACAGGATCAACTGGACTTTATTTGTTGCAGAAAACGTTTCGACTTCTGTCCAGAAGTCTTTTTCAATTCTGAATGGAAGCTGTGAGAACGAGAAGTTTTATACAGGCTTACAAGTCACGCACCAACATGTGAAATTGGAAACTGAAAAAACACCACAAATTAACTAACAAGCCCATTCTATTTAAATTGCCAAAACGACCCATCCCAGCTTAACAAAAGGGGTTTGTAACACATACATGTAAATTGAAAGATCACACCAGGAGGTTCCCTTGAGGTCTCTGTTAGAAGACACAAAACTGTATGTAAATTGACAAACAACACCTCCCAAACAACAACAGAGGCTACTCAGAGAACTTTGTTAGTCTAATTTACAGACAAGGCATCCCTGCTCCCATCCGGTGTAAAACGTTTCGGAATCAAATCCAAAACTGAGTTATAAGTCTTAGACAGGTCTGAGATTTCAACTGTCTAAGACTTATAACTCAGTTTTGGATTTGATTCCGAAACGTTTTACACCGGATGGGAGCAGGGATGCCTTGTCTGTAAATTAGACTAACAAAGTTCTCTGAGTAGCCTCTGTTGTTATTTGGGAGGTGTTGTTTGTCAATTTACATACAGTTTTGTGTCTTCTAACAGAGACCTCAAGGGAACCTCCTGGTGTGATCTTTCAATTTACATGTATGTGTTACAAACCCCTTTTGTTAAGCTGGGATGGGTCGTTTTGTCAATTTAAATAGAATGGGCATGTTAGTTAATTTGTGGTGTTTTTTCAGTTTCCAATTTCACATGTTGGTGCGTGACTTGTAAGCCTGTATAAAACTTCTCGTTCTCACAGCTTCCATTCAGAATTGAAAAAGACTTCTGGACAGAAGTCGAAACGTTTTCTGCAACAAATAAAGTCCAGTTGATCCTGTATTGAACGCCTTTTTTGAATACAGGAGGATCTGTAAAGGGTGGAAACTAATGAACTAAACTGGAACAATCTGGGACTATTAACTGGAGGGTAACACAGAGGGCAATAATATGAAAGATTACAAAGATCCTGAAGTCACAAAAACTGTAAGAACACGTAAAAATATTTTGATAGGACCCCCTCTCTAATGCTTGGCTGAAACCCCAGCCCCCCCCACACACACACACACACTAATAATGGATCATGAGTTATCACGTTGGGTGGGGGGAAACTCTCCAAGGTGGAGGGACCAAAACAAAACCTGATACCTCCTCACTGGGAAATAGTCTAAAAAACAAGTCATTAGTCTCTAAAAAGGCCACAGGGAAGGAAAAAATAACCTTAAGTGTAACAGTGCACTAAACAGCTACTACAAAGTATTACCAGTACAACCACCATAATGACTGGTTGGTTAGCAATCACCTGTTTTTCATTGTGGATCTGGAAGCCTCACAATATCTTAGCCCTGTTATTCTCCACCTTTGACTCTGGGATGTCCAGTCCATACCCAGCACAGATGTTTCTGTACCCTAATACTGGGGGTTTGTACTTTCACTTCAACATTGGCTCCTCTGCCTACCTGAAGTCTGAGGGTTCTGTATACAGTAGTGAATAAACAGAGGAGCTGTGGAGAGTCAATGCCTCATTCGTGTGACCCCCAAATTGGAGAGTGGCTCCAAAAGTTCCCAGGAAAAACCTCAGAGATATCTGTCCAGAAGATTGCACTCCTAGAAATGGCTAAGAAACTGTGCAGAACCCTCAACCTCCCAGGATTCTGGTAGTGAACCTGAGTTTGAAGTAAACTGTATACTGTACAGTACTGTATAATGTTTGTATAGTTAAGAAGGTTTATGCTCAATCATCCAGGTACCAAATCTAATAATTCTCAGTCGGGTCATCTGGACAGTTTATTTTTTATAGAAGCATTTCACCCTCCATCCGGAGGGCATCATCAGTCAGAGGAGTTCCAGCAAACTGTTTCCCCACCAAGCAGTAAACACCTTAACACACCTTAACTGCTTGGTGGGGAAACATTTTGCTGGAACTCATTTTGATGAAGCCCTCCAGATGGAGGGTGAAACGTTTCTATAGAAAAGAAACTGTCCAGATGACCCGACTGAGAATTACCGGTACTGTACAGTACTGTGTTTGTATAGTTGTTAATTTGCATTATGTTTTTTTGTTGTTTACAGCATTATTATTCCTGGCCACTCCAGAACTGTCAATCATCCACTGCGATCTAAAACCAGAGAATATCCTGCTGTGTAATCCCAAAAGATCTGCCATCAAAATAGTGGACTTTGGATCCTCGTGTCAGCTGGGACAGAGGGTGAGCATTCACTTCACTGATAAAGCTGACATCAGTTTGTGAATAATTGTTTCAGTCGTCGTTCCTGTTGTTCCTTGTTCATAATTGTTTTTCTGATGTGTTCAGAAATGTAAAATTATGTGGGTGATTTGGTTAAATGTGAACAGTTAGGAAAAGCTTATGTATCCAGAATCTAAGAAAATAAATTCAGAATTAGTTTTAATCTGTAGTCCTTCAGCTTCTGTGTCATTCTGTTCTCAGATCTATCAGTACATCCAGAGCAGATTTTATCGCTCACCTGAAGTTCTTCTGGGAATGCCATATGACCTGGCTATTGACATGTGGTCTCTGGGATGTATCCTTGTGGAGATGCACACAGGGGAGCCTCTCTTCAGTGGCTCCAATGAGGTAAAAGCAACACTAGCTAGAAAGTATATAAAGGCTTTATGTGTTTGTGCTGTTTCTTACAACATGGATAAATGTATCTGTGAACAGGTCGACCAGATGAATAAGATTGTGGAGGTCCTGGGGGTTCCACCCAGTCACATGTTGGATTCAGCTCCTAAAGCCCGGAAGTATTTTGACAAACTATCAGATGGCTTATGGACAGTGAAGAAGAATAAGGATGTAAAGAAGGTAACACTCACCTTCATTACAATTTAGTCATACTTTATTATTAGTTTATTTTTAGAAGCCCACTGGTGACTTGCACAAGAAAATTAATTGTTGTATACATATATAAACAAAATGCTGTACAGGTGCACAACTAAACAGAATCCTGATATTGGCCACTGATGAAATTGCTACTGGTTTCAAGGGTTACTATGGTAACATTTTCTGACATTTAGTATTACTGTTTTTAATTAAGTAATTGATTTTTAATTATACTGAATTTGATTACCAACTTATAAAAAAATGCATAGAAGGTTTTACTTGACCTGCATCTCATATACAACCAGAAAACAGTAAAGCATACTGTATACAGTAGTGTTGTCCACATCTGTAAAACATCAGTTGTGATGTGTGATTGTATTTAGAAGTTTTACCCCAACAGGAAAAGTTTTAGTAAGATGCCTTTTTTGTCTATTAAATATGCACGAAAAGCACCAATGTTACAAGGATCATCATCACCAAAAGAAATACACTCTGTCTTACCGTCATTTAAAAACAGGAATTTTTGGTGAAGCCACTGTTTCATGTCAACAAAACAATCAATAAAGGAAGTGTTAAGGTGACTACTTTTAGACTTCATAGGCAAATAAATCTGTAAGTTATCTACATAACAGTGGAAAGAAAAGTGGTGTCTGGCTATAACTTATCCAAGTGGTAGCATTTAAAGAGAAAAAAAATGAGAGAACCAAGAATAGAGCCCTGTGGCACACCACAAGAATGAAAGGCAGTAAAGGAAAACAGATTACCCATCACGACAGAAAGAGTTCTGTTGATTAAGTAGGAAGCAAACCACTTGAGTGCTGAACCACATATACAGTACCAGCAAAGTGTTCAAGAAGTGTGACAGGACAGCATGGTCCACTGTATCTAAAGCTATCTATCAAATGAAAGAAAGGCTTTTAGGAGAATAAATCTAGTAATTTTGGATTTGATGGTAGAAACATCTGGCCAAAAAGTTGCTCCAGGGCCATTCCACACTGTGGAGCATCACTTTTTTTCTTTTTTTCAACAACAGTTTGTAAACATTTAAGGGCTGAGGAGACCAAATGTTTTTGAAAGAGAATCTTGTCCCATTCTTGTCTGGTATATGATTTTAGTTGTTTATCAGTCCTGGGTTTATTTTGCAAGATTTTTGTTCCATGATGCATCAAATATTTTCAATTGATAAGAGGTCTGGACTGCAGACAGGCTATCTCAGCAGTTATACTCACCTACAAAGCCAGCTAATGTAAATACTGTATGCCCTATGTAGTTTAGCATTGTCTTGCTAAAATACTCCACTTCCTTGAAAGACATCTGGATGGGAACATTAGTTGTTCTAAAACCTGTATTTTCTACCAGTGATGTTGCCTTTTCTGATGTGTAAACTGCTTGTGCACTAATGCACCCCATACCAATATGTATATAATATAAATTATTGTATAAATTTTAAAAAATATATTTAAATATACAGTATTTTAATGTACAGTGTATTTTTGAATTATTTTTATTGGGTTATAAATGCTTTTTAAAAGTTTAAAAAAGGCAAAAAAATATTTAGTGACAGTCATTTAAAAAATTTAAATTGCAGTAAAAAATAGATTATGGGGATCCAATAATTTATTTTTAGTTGGCTTAACTGATGTCATGTTTTTCTATACAGGGAACCCTCGAGTTATGTCAGGGATCTGGACCTACGGGTGTGACTTAGGTCGATTCTGTCGTATCTCGCGGACCAAAAACACGTGCCTGTCGTAGGTCCGCATTTCTGACGTAGGTCGAGGCTATACCGCTAACGGAGCGCCGCACACACATTTAACGGCATGAGAATGAACAAGCGGACATCCTGTGCCATAAACATGCACAGAACTTTATTTACAAACACTTAGATAACACATTATACCACACATTCATCCATAAACACACAAAACCAGTACAGCATGTACTGTACAGGTAAAGTACTGTACAGTAATGTTTTTTTCAGCACAGACAAAGCATACAAAATACAAATCTCTTCCTGAACAGTTCTCAGCCATAATCTGCAAATGAGTTCAACCATGAAACATGAACACTTCTCTTTGAGCAGCAGCTGTTAACATCAAAATGCAGCAAATGATAAGGAACTCCCATGCACCAATCATGCACCAAATCAGCCAAATCATCAGAAACATGTTGCAACCATCATGTTTTTGAAACCAGTGCAGTCCATGTGGTGTTTGTGTGCAGTCCATGTGCATGAAAAAGTCCATGAACTCTAAAAAAGCTAGAAGCAGCAGAAAAAGGAAACAAGGAAACAAAATGTCCTTACTTTGACTGAAGTGTAGGTAGACACTGATGTTTTTCTCAAGTTCAAACCTGGATCAGATGGAACTGCTTAGCCAGTGCTCAACCATGAATCAACCATGAACACTCAAGGCACTGTACCCCTCCCCCACCTTGCCGCTTGCCGTAATGACGCACTTTTTTTGCCGTATCTCGATTACATACTTATAATGTATTTCTGTCGTAAGTCCGTTTTTTCGGTCGTATGTCGACGGCATTCTTTCAAAGAGGCCTGTCGTAAGTCCGCGTTGCCGTAGGTTGCAGGTGTCGTAACTCGAGGGTTTCCTGTATATGTATATTTTTAACTGTGTGTGTGTTTGTGTGTGTTTCAGGAGTATAAGCCCCCAGCCACTCGGCGTCTTCATGAAATTTTGGGTGTAGAGACTGGGGGCCCAGGGGGCAGGAGGTCCGGAGAGCCAGGACATGCCCCCTGTGACTACCTGAAATTTAAAGGTTTGCCATCCCTTTGGACTTATACATTGATCAACATTAGCCATTTGGCATTATAAAAAGTGTTTACTAACAACTGTTGTTTTCAGCAATGCCTGTGAAATAAGTTGGTTGTAAGACAGGAATAATAACACAAACTTCAAATTTAATACATTTTATTTATAAAGCACTAATTTACTACAAATGTTTTTTTTCTAGACACTATAAATTAGTGACAAATCCAACCCAGAAATCCAGTTCAGATCTCAACAGTGTATTTAATCCAGTTTGTGTAGATAAACTGTCAATCTGCTTTACCATCCTCTGTGGAATGATGTGGCTCCAATCGCTGGATATGTCAAACCAAAGTAGCTCTTTACTGTTTCTTTATGGGTTTGTTTTTGTATGTTTTATTTTTAATAAAACAACCTGAAAACTCTAATGGAAACTCCTTAGAGTGATATGAATCTACGAAGGCTGGTGTCTTAAAAAAGTTACCGTATGCTGAATTATAGCTAAGGTAGAGTGGTGGTTTAATGTAGATTAGAAACTCCACACTGATCAAAGTATAAACAAAAGAAATGGAAGGGACCATTAAAATGTCCACTGGATGAAAACGTGAGAATGATTAGAACTCCAGACCAGAAGAAGGCCCAGACCGGGTTGATGATTAGGCCTTGATTAGCGTTCATTAGCCAGCTGGGTTTGTTAGGATTTAAAAAATTCAGATTTTTTTTTTTTACCTTAGAGCTGCAGCCATGTGAAAACATTAGGACACCCTAAGAATTATTATTATTTATTTTTTTTTTTGTAACGTATTTGGACATGTGTCCTGACCTCCTACATGTCAGTGTTTTACACGGGCTCTGCTACCCACACTAAACATCTGCTTGATTGCATCATCAAACTGGGCAGTAAACCTTTTTTTAAACTTGCACTCTGGCCGGATGTTCTTTGCTGTTGAAATAAAAACCGGCAGACACAAAAAGTTTCCCCACAGCCATCTCCCTTCTTTATAACTTTTCCTTCTGCAATGCAACCAGGAGAAATGCCTGTGTACAGATCTGTGTACATTAGGTCAAATAAATGTGATTGGCATGTGCAAATTAAATATATATTTTAACAACACAGGAACATTTCAAGCTATACTATTGAAACTGAAGAAGAAAAAAAACTTTCTTTAAAATGTAATTTTACAAAGTGTGTAGTTTTTGGTAAGGAATAAATTAAGATTTTTCAATATTTACTCAAATAGCTGAAATCACACATAGTTGTATCTCATCAGGTGCACATCATTACATTTTTACTCAGGATTTTGAAAGAGGTTTGCTCTATTTAAACCTCAAACATTATTAGGCTTGGTGTGCTGCTGACACTATGATAATAAGCTACCTTCAGCCATCAAGAAGAAGATAGCAGCTTATAAAGCTAGTAAGGGATTTTAGAAGATCTCAAAACAATTTGAATCAGCTATTTCTCTGCCCATAAAAACATCTACAAGCATAGTATATTTAAAACTACTGCAACATACTCAGACCTGGCTGTCCAGGCAAGTTCACCCCAAGGGAAGACTGTGAGACACTAAAAGGTCTTCAAAAGCGCTGGAATGTCTTCTTGTAGCCTACAGCAGGGCCGTGCTAATGTGAACGTGAGAAGGGAATGCCTCTAAAATTAGAAAGTTACTAGTTTAACTTTCATGGGAGGTGTGCAAAGAGGAAACCTCTGCTCTCTAAGAAAATATTGAAGACCACACTGAAGTTTACCTGGAAAAAAAAAACACACAAAAAATAACAGGACTCAAGGATTCAAGGTTCTTTATTTGTCATACACACCACATGTAGTACATATGGTGGAATGAAAATGTGTACACCGGGTCCCAGTTACATCCAACAAAAGTATAAAATATAAAAGAAAAACAGTTAAAAGATCAGGATTTATTGCACAATGTTCTTTGGATATTTGAGCCTTAAATTGAATTATTTGGACACCATGCCAGAATGCATGTTTGGCATAAACCAAATACTGTACAGCATTCCAAAAAAAGAACCTCATCCACTCTGTGAAATACAGTCATGGTTTGGGGCGCTTTGTTGCAGCAGGACCTGACCAGCTCACCATCAGAGGGTGCTGGAGGAACATGTGAGATGACCTGAAAATAAATAAATAAGTACAACTAAAGCTGAAGTGGAACTAGACCCTGCAACTTGACAATGCCCCCACGAAAAATACCTACAGTATAGTGTAAATATGTCATCAAGTCAAGTCAGATTTATGTATAGAACACTTTTGAATTAAAACAGAAACTGTTACCAAAGTGCTTAACAATAAAATCACAGCATCGAGTACTTTGTAAAAAAAAAAAAAAAAAAGAGACAGTATAATTAAATCTATGAAAACATTAAAACACAAACACAATGAGAAACAATGGGATAATAAATCAGATCATACTGTGTTAAACGTCAAATACAGATGTGTTTTCAGGAGAGATTTAAAAGCAGGGACTGAAGCGATCTGTCTACTGCTGATGAACAGATTGTTCCAGAGTTTAGGGCTCATGACTGAAAAAGCCCAATCTCCTCTGAGCTTCAGCCTGGTTTTTGGTACTACCAAAAGCAGCTGGTCATACGATTTCAGGGCCCGAGAAGGAACGTACAGGTTGTCCCCGACTTACGAGCGAGTTCCGTTCCTACGAATTGCTCGTAAGACGAAAATTCGTATGTCGGAACCCGAAACCCGTGTCGCTCGTAAGTCCGGATTTTTGGTCGTAAGCGGAAAATGTATGCTAGCGCTGTGCCGAACACCCGTTTTTCAACACAAACGTACATACTGGTTCATAAACATGCACAGAACTTTGTTTACAAACGGTTAGCTAACACACTTTCATCTAAAAACACATACCAGTGCTGTATTTTCTGTATGTTCTGTACAACTTTACTGTTCGTTAGTCCGCTCGTAAGTCCGGAACGTCGTATGTCGATGACGTCGCAAGTCGGGGACAACCTATAGTGTAAGTAGGTAAGAGAGGAATGAGGGTGCAAAGTCGTTAATGCACTTAAATGTCAACAGGACAATTTGTACATCAATTCTAACATGCACAGGGAGCCAGTGAAGGGAGGACAAAACTGGTGAAATATGCTCAAACCTGCGAGTTCCTGTCCATAGCCAAGCTGCAGCATTTTGGACCACCTATCAAAGACTGTCTGAAAACAAAGACATGGAGAACCCTAGAATGGCCGAGCCAAATCCCAGATCTTAATCCCTCTGAGATGCAGTGGGGGCATTTGAAATAGACTGTAAATGGAAGAAACCCCTCAGTCAACTCAACCAAACCATTCTAGCATAGAGGAGTGAAAACCTTCCTCAGAATAATGTCAGACAATGGTTCATGACTACAAGAAGCACCTTACTGAAAATATTTCAGCCAAGGAGAGTAACACCTGCTTTAAGTGTACGAGGTGTCCTAAATTTTTCCTCCATTAGAATATACTTTTTTTTTATCAGTAAAACAGAGTGACGGGGTTTGTTGTTTACCTGCAACTAAATTTCCTTCTTTTCCAGAGATAACCAAAAACAAGTGGACATCAATATGTGAACATTTCTAATAAAATGCTAAATATAGATTGGGGTTGCGTGTTTACGTCACAAATATTTTAGAACAAGTTTGTTAACCAGTTGTCAGCAATATGTTTATCGTAATGATGGAATTCGGAGAGCTTAGTTTCTGAAGTGTTATTGTGATAAGTTTGTTCCCTGACAACAAAAATGTCCTCATGATTGTGGTTTTCTTTGTTCTCCTTCAGACCTGATCCTGCGCATGCTGGACTATGACCCTAAAAGTCGAATCACACCATTCTATGCCCTGCAGCACAATTTCTTCAAGAAAACCACAGATGAAGGAACCAATACCAGTTCATCTACATCCACCTCTCCTGCCATGGACCACTCACATTCAACCTCCACAACTAGCTCCGTTTCTAGCTCTGGTAAACAATTCACACAGTCTGCAGATGTTTCTACTTCACGATAAGTCATCCTTAAAATAACCACAAGCACTGATTTTAAGCACAAACACTCATGTATGCACATACACCCTCTGGGGAGCATTGCTTTTCTCTTAGTTCTGTAGGACCAGATTACAACAGATGTATTCTTACACTCTACAGAAAAAATAGCAAGTCCCGTTCAAAACCTCCTACTATAACCACATCACTCCTGTCCTGCAGCAGCTCCGCTGGCTCCCGGTTAAATCACGCATCATCTTCAAAATTCTACTTCTCACGTTCAAAGCTATCCACAACCTTGCCCCTCCTTGTATGAATGGGTGGATGGTTGGTACTGTGAAGCGCTTTGGGGCCCCACAAAGGGGGCTGGAAAGCGCTATATACCGTAAGTAAGTTCCATTTACCATTTACCATTCCTTATCTATCTGACCTCCTACAAATCTCCATCCCATCACGCTCTCTCAGATCCTCCTCTTTGCTACATCTCCATGTACCCTCTGCCCGCCTCTCCACCATGGGGAGCAGGGCCTTCACCTGCTCTGCCCCTCACCTCTGGAACGCTCTACCACCAGACCTTTGAAACACCACCTCCCTTTCTCTGTTCAAGACAGCCCTGAAAACACATCTCTTTAGACTAGCTTATCATTAACTTTACTAAATGTATTTTTATTATTTTGCATTTTATAATCTTTATGTATTTTATATTTCAATTTGTCACTGATAATGTTTGAACTGTATTGGTTTGTTAAATGTCCTTGGGTGTCCTGAAAGGCGCTTTTAAATAAAATGATGATTATTATTATTGTAAAATATCTTTACAGTTTAATCCAATCCATTCCATGTTAACACAGTAAAAAAAAAATCCAGAACAGTCCGATTAAAATCCAGTAACACACTTATTCACGTGTGTTGTCCTGACAAGCCAGAACAAGTCAGCAACTGCTAGAAAAAAGACAGAGGAGATATATGGGTGCAGTTAGAGAGGACATGGAGGTAGTTGGAGTGAGGACAGAGTGAGATGGAGGAGGATGACTCACTGTGGCGACCCTTGAAGAGGGAAAAGCCAAAAGAAGAAGAAGTTGTCCTGACAAACCAACCCCACACAAGAGCGTAAACACAGTGGGTCGAAATAAAAATAAATGTGTGTTTTTTAGAGACCAGTGGTGGGCAACGCTAATTAAAAAATTAGTTCCACAATTTCTAAAACGCTTATTAATTTTTTTAGGTCCACAATTTCAAAAGCACAAATGTCTTATGAAAATTAGGGGAAGCTAATCTAATCCGCTATTTATATATTTATATATTATATATATATATTTATATATAGCCGGCAGCGTTATGCAAAATTTGCACTACATTGCCAACTGAAAAGTAACAAAAATGATCCTAAAAGGATGAAATTACAAAAATCAAAGGATTTATTTAATACTTTACGTACATATATTCTATTCGGCCACGAAATTAACAAAAAATAGAATGATCTTTTAATCCCTAAAACCACTTTTAAATCTCAAATACACGGGTGTGTCGCCACCGCATTTATACATAAAAGTAACCCAAATACATAAAACTAACGACTCACCGTCGAATGGTCGACACAAAACACACAATAAAATCCTCCGGCCACGTTAATTTGGCTTGAAACAGCGGGGTTCTCTGCGGATTTATCCATTAGTAACCCAGCACAACCAACCAGCTGGACACAGAGTTAGCGTCTATAGGTAGTCAACAGATTTAATGAAAAGTAACTAAAATACATAAAAATAACGACTCACCGTCAAATGGTCGACACAAAACACACAATAAAATCCTCCGGCCGCGTTAATTTGGCTTGAAACAGCGGGGTTCTCTGCGGATTTATGAAGAGACCGAGCGCAGCCAGCTAGCCACAGAATTAGCCCCTGAGTTCACCTCTGACCCGGAAGATGTCAAGATGGAATAGTCCATTTTTAGTAGGGGGATAAAGAAATCGACCGTTTTTTTAATTGCGTATTTAATGATCGTTTTCATCGTAACTATAATTATTTTTATGTTAAATGTACATTAACAAGCAGGATCAATGTTAGGGATGTAGGTGACTGGCCGGGGCGCGGCGGGGCCCCATGCTGATGGGATCCCCAGGCAACGGCATCATTTACCTACATGGTAGATCCGAGTCTGTTCTCCGCTCTGCCCCCCCTCCAACCCTTCCTCCTCTCTGCTCTTTATGGTGGGGAAAAAGGTAAAACAAGCAGCATAAGAGCTTGTAAATAAGTTTATTGGTTTTTACTGATAGATAATTAGTTATTAGCGGTACTGCATTTTAAATAAAAATAGCACAAATCCGCTTATGAATTATAAAAGTTAGTCAATCCACAAAAACGCTGACAAAAAGTTTAGGTCCACTGTAAGCGGATTAGCGCTTTAGCGCTATCTAGCGTTCATTTGCCCACCACTGTTAGAGACACTACAGTAAGCTGTCAGGAATTTAGAGGTCCTTAAGTCAAATGAATCAGATCAGGGTTGTTTTTAAAAGGAGTTTTTATCATTTGAGACAGCTGGCCAAAATAAAACCTATTCTCTTAAAAAGGTATTTAGATGGTAATCTATGCTTTTGTCATCACCCAGCTAGATTACCGGTACTGTAAAGTACTTTATCTGCAGGTTAGTATGACTTCTACAAAGTATATACCATCTGCAGAGGGTACAGAATGCTGCTTCACAACTTTTAATTGACACTCAAACACAAGCACATTTGTTTCTGTTTTAACATCACTCCACTGGCTGCCCATATACATTTTAAAGTACCTGTGACATGTAATTTTCATAATAATATGAATGCATTTTTGGAAAGATAACATTAAAAAAGTATTACAGAAAATGCCATGCTGCTGACATTGCTGAGATATTTGCATGTGCAGTAACAGGAAGTAATGATGAAGGGGATGCCTGCATTTTAACACAGCATTTCTACAATGGCAGAGTGGCACAGACAGTAGGAAATTATCTGAATTTTGTTTAGATTATTTTGAGTCACTATTAAAAAAAGACATTTTTGTGGCAAAATGTGTGAAATCGTGAATTATGCCAACATTCGTAACTAAAAACGTTTTCTTCCACTTTTTGTATTTTGTAGAAAATGCATGTCAAAGGCACTTTAAGATCAGTTTCAATTTTTTTTATTTGATTTAATAACTTGAATTGTCTTGCCCCACCCTACTTTTCTGATCTGCTACACCCTTACACCCACACTATCTCAGATCAGCTGCTCTTGAGGGTCCCTGTAACAGCATGCTCTCTCAGGACATTATTACATGCAGTGTACCCTCAGTGCAGACTGAACTAGGCAAAAAAGGACCTTCTCCTGCTCCGCGCCTGTTTCCTGTAATATCTTGCAAAAATATCTGAAGCTCTCGACCTTGACCTCTCTAAGTGGCTTCAAACATCTGCTAAGTTCATGGCAAAAACCAATGCAGACATGTTCCTGTTTTTTAGTTTTCTACATTGCTTTTACAATGTAGCTGTTTTTTGATTACCGGTAGTTTTTTTTTTTTTATATATATATATAAATTTTTTTCTATTTATTTTTTCAGTCTACTTCAATTTCGATTCTATTTCAATCTAATATGCTTTCCTTTATTATTACCTTTATTGTTGAATTGTCTCCCTTTATGGGAATGGAGCCTGCAGGGAGGAGGGAGACAATTCAACTCACTCCTTCATCTTTAAAAACTGTGTTAGGATAGGCTAAGTGCTTGGTGACTGTACAGTACTGTACATTTATCTATTTATTAAAAATATATTTTTTATTTTTATTATTTTATTTATAAATACTGTAGATAAATGTACAAGTACTGTACAGTCACCAAGCACTTAGCCTATCCTAACACAGTTAAGGAGTGAGTTGAATTGTCTCCCTCCTCTCCAGCAGGCTCCATTCACATAAAGGGAGCTACTTTCACTTTATGTGAAAGGGAGACAATTCAACTCACTCCTTCATCTTTAAAAACTGTGTTAGGATAGGCTAAGTGCTTGGTGACTGTACAGTACTGTACATGTATTCATTTATATTAAAAATTATTATTATTTTTTTTTTTTTATGAGATGCATATTCGTAAGTCCGGAACCTTGTTTGTCGATGTGCTTGTAAGTCGAGGACTACCTGTAAAGGTTGAATGAATGAAAAAACAAAGCTCAAACTCTTGCTGTATCAGCTCCTAAACGTGGAATGAGCTTCTTCACGTTAAGCAGACCTTCACTGTCTTTTAAATCTCCTCCTAAAGTCCAAATTTTAACAATAACACACTGTAAGAGTTGATCCTTTAAATTTTTTATTGCATTTGACAGATTTTTGTTTTTATTCTTTGTTTTTAATTTGATGTTTAAATTGTTTCTGCTATGTACAACACTGGTTCTGTGAGATAATTTAAAATGCTATACTAATAAATTTCCGTTGGATTTTTCTTTAAACTTTATATGGAATTAAAAATGGTGTTTCCGTAAAATATGTCAATTCAAAAAAGCAAAATACATGTATGCCATTAGCCTGGCCCTCGCCTTCCTGCACAGCTCCGCTCAATTCTCATTTAAGCGAAGTGAAGGACAGCAGGGTCTGGTTTGAACCAGGCTAGTATGCCATTAATGAATGACTGATTTATTTCCAGGTGGCTCCAGTGGTTCTTCCAATGATAACCGCAACTACCGTTACAGCAACCGCTACTACAACTCTGCTGTTACCCATTCAGACTACGAGATGACAAGTCCTCAGGTATACACCATCACACGTTACATCATGACCAGTGTTTGCCCTACCATTATAATTGGAGGTGAAGGGTTGAAGGCATCAGATCAGAAGTCAGTTAAGATTACTTTACTACAGGATAGGACTATACCTGATATTTTATTAAAGAAACTAAAAAGCCTTTTGATTTTTATCTTATTTACACGATTGCATGCCATTTTTGGGATATTTATCACATCTAGAAACGAGCACTAGTGTTATTTAGGATCATTTTGCCAATAGTCAAGACAGAAAAAAAATCAAGGAAGGATAATGTCTAAATACAACACACTAAAAAGAGCATGGGTGGTTCAGAATACACTCATAAACCTAAAGACCTGCCTGTTTAATCAAATCAGTTGTGCGACATAAAGGTCTGCAATGCCACTGTCACATAACTGCTGCAGCACAGGGACACAAGAGGTGCATATACGGTAGGCAAATATATATTAATGCAATTGTGGCTTTGAAAAGCACTTTGATAAGCCATTTACAAATGTATTACAGTACCGGTATTCAAATATTTTTTTACCACCATTTTATGCAAGGTTGTGGAGAAGCTGATGCCTATATCCTGCAGCTTGTGCAGGACAGCGTACTACCTGGACAGGTTGCAAGTCCATCACAGGGACACAGACAAACAAGACAGACTACCATTTATGCTCTCATTCACACATTCTGCCAATTTAGTTATCAATTAACCTAACATTCATAAAAACCATGCATGCACAGGAGAGCAAGTGAACTGTGCATGAAAAGGCCACAGGTGTAAGGAAAACCTGCAACCTTCCAGCTGTGAGAAGACCACTTAAATCACTGTCCAACCACCACTGTGCCGCCACATATTTATTCAAAGTTCCTGATGTCAAGTGTCTTTTTCCCACACTAGCACTCAGTCATGAGGGTTTCACATTTTATTTGTTTTGTACTTTCACATCATGAAAGGTTATTTAATTCTGTGAGGCTTTTTTATTTTGCATCAAGTCTGGCTCAAATTGTTAAAGCTAACAGTCCTTTTACGGTATTTAATTATTATTATTTTATTTTTTTTTAACTCAATCCATCCTTCCATCAGTCCATCCTTTCATCCATAAATCTATCCATCCACCCACCCACCCACTCACTCACTTATTCCGGAGTTGGGATGCAGGGGCAATAGCTCATACAAGGAGGCCCAGATATCTCTTTCCCCATTCACCTCTTCTAGCTTTTCTGGAAGGACCCCAAGGCGTTCTCAGGCCAGCTCAGAGACATTGTCTCTCCAGCATTTACTGGGTCTACGTTGAGGACTCATCTCAGTTGGACATGCCCAGAGAACTTCCCTAGGTAGGCGTCCAGGTTGCATCCTTACCAGATGCCCGAACCGCCTCAACTGGCTCCTCTGTGTGGAGGAGCAGTGGCTCTACTCTGAGTCTCTCCCGGATAACTGAACTTCTCACCTTATCTCTAAGGATGAGTCCAGCTACCCTGCGGTGGAAACTCATTTCTACCCCATGTATCTGCAATCCTGTTCTTTTGGTCACTATCCAGAGTTCGTGGCCATAGATGAGGGTAGAAACGTAGACCAACCAGTAAACAGAGAATTTTGCCTTACAGCTCAGCTCCATCTTCTCCACAACGGACCGGCACAGAGTCTGCAATACTGCAGGCGCTACACAGAATCATCTGTCAGTCTCCTGCTCCATTCTTCCCTCACTCCTGAACAAAACCCCAAGATACCTGAACTCCTCCACTTGAGGCAGAACCTCACCCCACAACCCAGAGAAGGAAATCTACCCTTTTCCAACTGAGGACCATGGCCTCAGATTTGGGAGGACTGATCCTCATCCCAGCCGCTTTACACTAAACTGCAAACCACTCCAGTGAGAGCTGAAGATCACGGCATTGAAGATGCCACCAGGATCACATCATCTACAAATGGCAGAGATGGAATCCTGAAGCCACCGGACTGGACTCCCTCTGCCCCCTGGCTGCACTGAGAAATTCTGTCCATAAAAGTTATGAACAGAATTGGTGACAACAGGCAGCCCTGGCAGAGTCCAACTCCAACTTACTGCCAGCAATGCGAACTAAACTCTTGCACTGTGTATATAGGGACCGAACACCCTGTAGCAAAGGGCCCCAAAACCCAGAATTGCAGAGCAGCACGATCAAATGCTTTCTCCAAGTCCACAAAACACATTTAGACTGGATGAGCAAATCCTATGACCCCTCGAGAACTCTAGTGAGAGTGAAGAGCTGGTCCAGTGTTCCACGGCCAGGACGGAACCCACATTTCTTCTGAATCTGAGGTTTCAACCATCAATCAAACTTTCATGTACCCTTTATTTATACATGTAGTCTCACTGAGGCAAATGAGGGTGGAGGCACTTGCTTTGCCAGTACCCATGAATAGACCTTGTCAGGGAGGCTAAGGTGTGTGATGCCTCTATAATTGGAACACACTATCCAGTCACCCTTTTTGAACAGGGGAACAACCACTCCAGTCTGCCAATCCATGGCAATGCCCCCAATGTTCATGCAATGTTACAAAGGCCTGTCAACCAAGACACCCCCAAAGCCCTGCTGCCATAGAACTTTTAACTACCGTATTCGCCGTTGTAAAATATGCACCGGTGTTTAATACGCTTTGTCCAATTATTAACAATAAACAAGAAAAAATTGTGCATAATACTCGTCGGTGTTTAATATGCGTCATCGCGACGCGTCAGCGCCTCATTTGCCCTGCTTAAAATGGCGGCGACAGAAGCGAGCGAGTACAAAGAACTTCACAAGGAAACACGGTAAAAACAATTATTTCTTTGCGAGAAAAATACATTTCTTAGCTGACTTTATAGCAGACGTGCTCCTGAGCTTAACGAAATGTTCAAATCAGCTGGATTTTTTTTTTTTACTTCGCCGAATTTTAGGCAGGCGGCTCGGACCGGACGCTTTGTTTCTTTAAATTTATAATAATAATAATAAACTTTATTTGTATAGCACCTTCTTACAATGCCTTGCATTGACCAAGGTGCTTAACAGGATAAAATTTAGCTAAATAAATTTAGCTAAATTTAGCTAAATAAATTTAGCTAAATAAACGCTTAAAAAATATATTTCTTACCTGACTTTATAGCAGACGGGCTCCTGAGCTGAACCAAATGTGAAATCAGCTGGATTTAAAAATCCGCGGTGTGGTTTATGAGTGGTATCTTGCTAACAAAAACAGCGAACCTCACAGCTAAGCTAAATGCAGCTACCGGTACACCCAGAGCAAGGGGCGGGCAGCGACAGAGTCAGTCCGAACAGAGGAGGCTTTTTTCGGACACATGAGCTAGAAACGTCTGGAAGTGGCCCTCCTCTTCCTCTTCGCTCTCTGAGTCCTCTGCTGGCTTCTGCCCACAGCGCCCTTAGCGGCCGAAACTGGTACTGCACCATTTTTGCCCAAAATGAAAAACGAAGAATCAGAGTGAAAAATGTGGGGGAAAATCCATAAGTAATACTCTTCGGTGTTTAATACGCAGGACATTCAAATGAGCAAAAATACAGCGTATTATACACCGGTTTTTACGGTACCTTGGCTATTTTTTTGTTGTTGTTTTTTAATAGTGAAAATACATCAGAAAATAAAAACCTTACTTGGCCTGCTACCTTAGACTTTCCCTATTAATAAAAGTGTTTTTGTTGTAGTTCTTCTTTCTGCTTCTCTGCTTTTGGGAGAGTTGTAGTCTGTAACAAAAAAGTTGTATCTGACATCTATTTCTCTTTCATTTTGCACTGAATTCACCAAACTGGGACCCTCATACTGAATCATGACTTGGCATGCCCCCTTAATAATAAGTGTGTACATACCATTCCATCTCCTGCCCTATTGTCTACCACTTATCTGTAGTCGGGTCGTAGAGGCAACAGGTCCAGGAGAGAAACCTAGACATCGCACTGCACTAAAACCATAGATATACGGAAGGATCTGTGTTCGGATATTCCCGGAAATGGCCCGCAATGATCCTTAAAAAATCCCAAAATCTGGATACTTATCTTCGGCAGATCTAAAATAAATGTGGCTGTTATTCGGCAAGGGTCTGCCAAAGATAAGTATCCGGATTTTGGGATTTTTGGATCTTTTAAGGATCATTGCGGTCCATTTCCGGGAATATCCAGAAATATAAGTATAAGTATATGTGAAGGATACGGAGATATACGACATCAGATCATTCCGTATATCTATGGTTTTAGTGCAGTGCTCTCCCCAGCAATACTCTCAATCTCCATCTGGGGGCACCCCAGTACTATCCGAGCTCCTCCTGGAAGATGGAGCTCCTCACTCTTTTGGCTACTTGTGTCCAGAATTTTATTCTTTCAGTCATGATTTATACCTCATGGCCATAGGTCAGGACTGAGACGTAAAGGGACCAGTAAATCAAGAACTTTGCCTTTGAATTAAACACTTTTTTTTCTCCATGATTGACTGAGGCAACGCCCTAATTACTGAGGACGAGGCCTTGATCTGTCACTTCATCATCCACCTCAGCCTACTATCACTCCTGAACAAGACACCCACCCTTAAACCCCTCCACTTAAGGCAAAAACCCTGACCTGAAGGGAACATTCCTCCTGTTTCTTGTTTATCTACATGTATAAAAAAGTATGGACAGTTTAAATTAGTTAGATAAAATGGATAGACACACATGGCCACCATAAATCCCTTAAATGTATCTGTCAGTGTGTCTGCCCCAAAACACACTGTAAACCTAGGGGGAGGGACATTGATGACCCTTCAGATGGAGCATAACAACTGACAACATTCAACATCCGGGCCTTGAGTTTTTATAGTACCGTAGTTGAAAGAAAAATTAAGAGGCACACGTTTTATTAATAATAAGTAGGAAACATGCAGGTGTGTTACAGCCTAATGTGCACATAGCAGACACCTCTGCCTGACAATCAAGAGAAATGTCTGAACTTTTTACTGCATGAAGTGGATAGGTTTGGTCTAAAAATCGTTCAGGTTCCAGCAGCTGTTCATCCAAACAGAACAGCCCTAAAGATATCTTGTCTGCGCTTTGTTCAGTTAATCATCCTTGTGTTGAAAACAAACTTGTTGAATTTAACGGTCCTGAAAATATAAACATTACTCAAGAAGAGCCCAGTCATACACAGCGCTGATGACATATGTGTATGGCTCAAACTTAGAAGGATGTGTCAACCATTTATTGTTTTTAACACTCGTTTTGATTAGTTTTTAAGATTTTCAACATTTTAAATCAACAACAAACTCCTCACGTCCTGGCATCTACCTATGACAAATAAACCTAAAGAAATTTATGAAAGATAAACAAAAGGTGACAAAAGAATTTAAATATGAATAAAAGAGAAAAAAAAATAATAAAAGACACAATACAAATGAGCATATATTATACCTGCAAACTTGTTGCCTTTCTGTGAAAATTGCTGATTTCAATCAAAATATGTCATTTACGTGAATCATCCAAAATTGTTTTTGTTTTTTTGTTTTTGGGGTGGGGTCAGTGTGTCCCCCACACCTTACAAATGATTCTGACACCAATGAGCATGGAAGAGGCACATGGCCAAGCAGCAGAAACGGACCCTTGAAAAGCTTGTCCCCATGCCACAAAATGTTTTAAAAAAACTAGTTTTGGCAATTAACAAAGTGCTCTGCTATATGAAAGCAGATAATAAACCCAAACAGGACTCCAGCCAGCCATTAGGTGAAGAGGAGGAGCCCAGACTCAGACCAGTGGTCATTCTGTATGTTGGGGGAGTTTCAGAGAAACTAAGACATTTATTTTCTAAACCTGATGTACCAGTGGCTTTCAAACCCCAAAATACATTACGGCAAAGACTGGTTCATCCCAAAGATCCAGTCCCCCGGTACAAACAGAATATTCTATACGCTGTTCATTGCCAGGAGGGCTGTGACCAGTTGTATGTAGAGGAACCAAAGTCCAGCACAGAAGATCAACATCATCAGGTCAGGACTCTGTGGTCTACACTCATCTCCAGACCAGCGGTCACTCTTTCAGGGATGAAGATGTTCACATCCTTGATAGAGAGGAACGATGGTTTGAGAGAGGAGTAAAGGAGGCCATCTTTGTGAAGAGAACCTGCTCGCACGTGCGTGCATGTGTGTGTAAAACACAGATAGCATACGATCATCAGCTGAGCACATTTTGCAGGACTGTCACCTTGTTGACAAAGTCCAAAGCTACGTTGGTGTCTTTAAACCTACGTAACTGGCCATTAGACATGGGGATGTGTAGAGTAGTCAAATACCAGAGACCAAATTTTGAATTAGCACAGCCATGGAGCATTTTCTTCACTGGAAGGAATAACGCCCATTGAGTAGCAGGTTCAAAGCCTCTCCAGCACCATCCCAAATTATATTTCTGGTTTGAAACTGGGTCTTCCTAATAATGACACAGATCGTTGAGGCATGCCCTCCCTTGGTGAAGCACATAATGTAGGGTGGGTCCTGTCCAGGTGGGGTTTCTCCTCAAGCTGTAACAAGTTATTTAAAGGCTTAACCATGAACTCTGTAGGTCATGGATCATCTGAGCCCTTTGGCAGTTGACGCTTCCTTCTTAACCAGCTCTGATTATATCAACTCAAGTTTGGTGATAATTTCAGCTCATAGGTCATCTGGCTTTACCTTGATGCACCATAACATTACTTTAATACCATTTGGCTTCTCTTGTAAACCCATTATTTGTCCCAAAACTGAACATTTATCTAGAAATAACACGGAGCATGTAAAGGTTCTGATAAATATGATGATAATGATAAATACGTATTCATGACAAGTGATGGACAGACTTTAGGGGTTAACTAAAATATATCATACTCATATATTACCTCAGAGCTATTGCAAACATGTACTACTCCATTTCCATCAACATCAGCCAGCTCAAATTCTTGATGTCCCATGAGAGCAGGTGTTTCTCACCTCAGTCATTTTCACTTTACTTGTTTCTCAAACAGTGAACTGTTCCTCTTCTTAAAAAAAATGCTCAAACTCTTCTCCCTCCGCTCATCTCTTATATACCTAATATCCAGGTCATGCACAGGGTGACCAGTAAGGAGTTGGTCTACTTTTCACACTACACGTCTTTTATGGTCTGTTACACAAACAAGTCAGAGTGGCAACATATAAATGTAGATCCACTTGGAACTGTTAGGCTCAAAATCAAAATGAACCTGGATGTTATCTTTGTTACAGTGCTACGGCACAAGATTGTCTAAAACTGTTTCACATTATTTAACGGCTTGTCTTTCGGTTCTTGTATTCCTGGATCCAGCAGACCAGCTACTTGTATAAAAGCATGTACAAGGTCCTGGTCCTCTGGATCTAGGACCTTGTTGTGACCTGGATCAGAAAATGTGTCTCACCTCCTGTCTGTCTTCTTCTCTACCAACCCCACCCCCTCTCTCCATCACCTACACATATACAGGCTCCCTCCCAGCAGCAGATGAGGATGTGGCCAGGCAATGAAAGTGGGGGTGGGGGTCAGGACCCAGGATACACCCATGTGCTGCTTCACAAACCAGCTGCGGCCCAGCCACACCAGCGCCACTTTTTGGACCCACCTCACCACCCGCACCCAACCTACTCCCACCATGGGAATGTTGGGCGGGGTCTAAGGCAAGGTGGACAAACAAGTATAGGTGGAGGCGGAGGTCAACAGGGATCTTCACCCCAATTGAGTGACAGCATGGATGTGGGGGTGTCCCTGGGGCTGCACCACCTGGGGGCAGTGTCTTCCTTGGAGGCCTCTCAGTTTGGCTCTGCGTCTCTGCCCCTCGCTTTGCCAATTGGACTGTCTGCTTTCCGGACTCGGCCGGCCCCCAATGCCCCAGGGCCACAAGCCCCGCCCCCTGAGGACTACTACCCTGCCTCCAACAACAATAACCCTGCTCCAGGGGGCAGAGGGAGGCCGGATTCAGACGAAGGGCCAGCCAACTCTTGATAAAACCTGAAACATGCCCTAAAGCCATACAAATTTTAACTTCAACAACTACTACTACACACACAGCCAGAGTTCAAATGAGCGAGAGGAGACACTTTCTTCTGGATAAGAGGCGGAAGATGGAGGAGAAGGAAGATGGAAACACCTTCCTTTTTTCCTGTTTTAGTTTCTTGTCACTGTTGCAACTGTAATTGGTAAAGGATGATTAACAAGTGTGTTTGTATTGAAATTATTTTATTTGTCTTGGGTTTTATGAGTTGGGTGTTGTTTTTTGTTGTAGTTGTTTAAATCTGGAGAGGAGGAAGGTGATGAATAGGTAAGAGAAGGGGGCATGTTTCTCCATTCGTCTCCAAACTGTGGCTGAAAGCTGAAAGATGGTCACAAATCTGACATTACTGTCTTCAGATTTAAGAAATCAGCAGCCATTGCGCACGCACACACACACTCAGCACTGTTTATTTTCCAACCTGGTTGGGGGAGGAGGGGGAGGGGGCAGGATACTGATGCCTTGCTGACATTCAAATGGATCTCCTTTTCCTCACTCTTCCCCCACTCCCTCCACTTTTCTTAATGTGTTTCTCCTCCAGACAGCTCCTCCTCTCTGTGCTGCTAATCACCATGACAACCGGTTCGAATTGCTGCTAAAGATCCAACTCAGATCAATAAAAATATGAAACAGATAGAAACAGAAAACTTTTTAATCTTTGAGCTTAAGAAAAAAATGATAAAGTAAAAAACCACTGCATCTCAATGTATTTATTACTATTTAACATGAAAAAACAAACTGAAAGTAATGTTTTTTTTTCTGCTCTTTGTTTGGTTGCCTTCTTTCTGCAGGTGAGTTTTTGATTAGCTATTGTAACCGAGAGTAACTGGTGACCTGGGAATGCCACTGGTTGTGAGGCCTGGGTTGAGGGGAAGGGTTGGGGAAAAAAGTTGGATATATAATAAGAATAAAAGTATACTTTTGCACACCAAAGTCAAACGAACATCAGATCTGTGCCTTTCTTCCTTCTAACTTCAAACACCTGCTATGCACTGAGAATACTCTGTTAATACTTCCTGTAAGAGCACAGTTTTATCTTTGCATGATAGAACATGGGAAGGGTGGATATGAAATTATTTTATTCATACAAGTGAAGAAAAAAAAGACCCGGTCAAGGTTGTGCTGGAAATATTTTTGTTGTAATTGACAGCAGTAAGGAGAATTGAAGAAGAAACAAACAAAAGGCAGCATTGTGAAAACAAGAGGAACAGTTCTTTATTATAAAGAAGGAAGATTTGATCAGTAATCCTTTATTCTAGCAATGCTAGTGTTGCTGTTTTGTCTTCAATATGATCAGATCCATTCTTTTATATTGCTTTTATTGATTTTGCTAAATCTTTAGTGGATGTTGTCAGGATTCAGTGTGTTCCAGTCTCCCTCCCCTTCATATGTTGCAGGTTTTCGCTTGGACGTTGCTGAAGCTCCCACAGCTGCTGTTGATCGTGTGCAGTACTTAAAGGTCCACTGACATGATTTTTTTACTATTCATAAAATTGCTCAAAATATATATATTTTATCATTTAAATATGTTCGTTTTTGCAAACAAAATGATAAATCACTTTAATTTTGCTTTAAAAGTGATTTTGAACTTCAAGCCGTGTTTAATCATGGGAAATCCGATTACACGCGAACGCACCATCTGTGATGTCACACCGGGCAGAGCTCTGGGCTTGTCACAGTGCGCAGGTATGAGCAGCTCGACATGAAGGAAGTCTGATACAGAATCAGACCTAAATTAGATCCTGTTGTTTCTTGTTCCATCACCCAAACTATTTTCTGCTTCCCAAAATGAAGACAAATAGCTCAAATCTTCACATAGATTGCTAAATTCGTCCAGTTTAAAATTGTCCGCTATTAAAGACACCACAGCCCTCTGCCCAGTGTGACATCACATCAGCAAGGTGCCTCTCATGGAGGTGGGGGCAAACGGTTTCAGTTCTTTCAAAGGGTGCAAGGTACATTTAGAGTTAAAGTCTCTGTAATACAACAGTGAATCATAAACAACATACAGTATTGTGATAAATTACCTTCATCCAGGGCTGTTTGTGAGTTCACTTCAAGGTCTCTAAGTTGTGGACCTGTGACAGAGTCGTCCAGCTGTAATTGTCTCACCTGAGAACGGTCCGAGAGGAAAACAGAGGGCAGGGCACGAATGTCCAAACTGCCAATGACAGCATACTCTGGGAAGAGATCTGTTGGACTGTCACCAGTCGTGGGTAGGGGGTTGCGGGACAGTGCATCCGGTACTCTGTTGTGCATGCCAGGCTTATGCACGATGGAGAAATCGAAGTCCTGTAGACAAAGTGACCAGCAGGCAAGCTGGCCAGTGGGGTTTTGCCAAGACATTAGCCATTTCAGGCTGTTGTGGTCTGTGAAGATTGTGACACAAATCCCTTCAACATATGAGCGAAAGTGTTCAAGAGCCCAGATGACAGCAAGACACTCCTTCTCTGAAATACGTACAGTAGGGAAGTTCATACTCTCGATCCTTGTCATACTTTTGCATCAAAGCTACGCGGAGAAGGGGCGGGTAAAGTCCGGAAATGACAAAATAGGAGCTGATGTCACATTCATTCATTCATTCATTCAACCTTTATTTATACAGGCTAGCCTCGTTGAGTCACGGGGACTCATTTACAAGAGGGACCTGTCTCACTCACACCAAACAACCATCCACTCTCACACTCACACCTAGGGTCAATTTAGAGTCACCAATCAGCCTAACAAGCATGTTTTTTGGTCTGTGGGAGGAAACCGGAGTACCCGGAGGAAACCCACGCATGCACGGGGAGAACATGCAAACTCCACCCAGAAAGGCCCCGGACCGGGATTTGAACCGGCAACCTTCTCGCTGAGAGGCAGCAGCTCTACCAGTTGTGCCACCGTGCTGCCCATGTTCTTTTAAAACATGTTCTTTTAAAACGTCCATAGCTTTTTGACAGTCGTCGTCCCAGATGAAAACTGTCTGACTTGTTTCACGTTGCTCAGTGTGTTGAATTCCTTTACCGCCTTAATTTTGTCAGGATCCGGTTTAACACCGGATGGTGTGATGCAGTAGCCCAAAAAGGTGAGCTCACTTAGGCAGAACTGGCATTTTTTGAGTTTCAGGGATAAGCCAGCAGCTTGTAGTCTGTTGAGCACTTCCTCTAGATCTGTCAAATGCTGCTCAAAGGTTAGGGAGGCGATGACAATATCGTTGAGGTAGACTGCACAGGTTTTATGGATGAAACAAGCGAGGACAGAGTTCATAAGTCTTTGAAAGGTTGTAGGCGCATTGCACAGTCCAAAAGGCAGCACTCGAAATTGGAAGAAGCCACAGTGTGAAACAAAGACTGTCTTTGGTTTTGATTCCTCCGCAACTGACACCTGCCAATAATCTCGAGCTAAATCCAGAGTGGAGACAAATTTACCTCTTGCTAAAGTCTAGTGACTCGTCCACGCATGGTAAAGGATAAGAGTCTTTCTGAGTGGCTTGATTGAGACCCCTAAAGTCCACACAAAACCTTGGGTCTGAGCCTGGTCTGTTGACGATGACAACAGGAGCTGCCCACGGACTCGTAGAAGGTTCTATGATGCCGTCTTTCAGCATCTGCTGCACCTGTTCCTCAATGATGCGTTTTTTTTGTTGGTGATCTGCGGTAGGGTGGGAGGTTTATGGGCCTCGCTTCACCAGTGTCCATTACATGTTCAGCTAGTGACGTTTGTCCAAGGTGACCATCAAACATGGGTCCAAACGTAGAGAGGATGTGAAGCAAATCATCTTTATTGTTGTCTTGAAGGTTTGCCTCTGAGACTTTTGCTGGGAG
The DNA here is from genome assembly GCA_038048925.1 of Garcialebias charrua. Lineage (NCBI taxonomy): Eukaryota > Metazoa > Chordata > Actinopteri > Cyprinodontiformes > Rivulidae > Garcialebias > Garcialebias charrua. The sequence goes on from JBBPBX010005400.1 coordinate 50,029, forward strand.
GTCTGAGTTCGGAGTTTCAAGGGACATAATTGTTTCAGTTGCAGGTGAGTAGTCAGGCGGACCATCTATATTATAATTCTCTAAGGGACAGGGAATCTCATCCCTGAACACAGTTCTGGTAGGAGTGTGGATTGAAATAGAAGCTCTAGACATAAAGTCAATTCCAAGAATGAAGAGGGTGGACAGGTTTTTAATCACAACAAAGCATTGATAAAAGTTTTTGTCCATGAAGCCAATATTTAGCCAAGTGACACCATCAGGAATGCCGGGAGCATTGTTAGCAAGGCTAACTGGTGGCCCATTCCACGTGTTTATTTTGTTGGAATATGCATTGTTGATTTGAATGAGGTCTGCTCGAACAGCTGAAAGGGAAGCTCCTGTGTCGAGAGTATCTACCGGTGTGGCATTAAAGTTCACTTTAGTTATCAATGGAGTATTCCAGTGTACTTGTGAAACATTTTCCTCTATATGTCCTAAGAACGGGTCTTCTTGGACTGGAGGTGATTGTAGTTGAGGCTCAGTTAGCGTCTGGAGGGAGGGTGGCCTCGATGAAATGCCCTCCCCACTCTGAAGTTTTCCGATCACCTGGTGTGGTGTTGGGCTGGGGCAACATCATTATCAGTCATTAGTCCCCTCGAATCAGGCGAGGTGGGTGGATGTCCTGGGCCCAGCATTGATGTATTTACAGTGGTCAGTGTTGAAGAAGTTTGATTGTTACAATTGAGGCAAGTGCGGGTGATGAACCCCGATAATGAGCACTTGAAACAGCTGGGTTCAGGTCTCCGTTGCTCCTTGTACTCTGAAGGAACTAGGGGTGCATTAGGTCCAAGCACAGAGTGAAGCTCGTGAGCATGCAGCAGGAGGTCCATGACAGAATTGATGTTAGTGTCATACAGTGCAACTCTGTACTTTTTGAGCGAGTGTTTACTGATCATCTCAATTTGTTCGTTTTCAGGTGGTGGACTTTTTAGCTTGTCAAACTCATTCAGCATGTGGGCAACATAGGTTGGAAGAGGCTCATCTGGAGCCTGGACCCGGTCCAATAGTCCTCTTAGTATGCGTTCTTGATTATCAGAAGGCAGAAAGACTGACTGGAACAGCTGACAGAATTGAGTCCATGAGGTAATATGGGAGCTGAGCACTTTGAACCATTTTCTGGGCTCTTTAGCAAGGACACGTGGTAGTTCACTCAGTAGTTGTGTTTCAGTCAAGTTCAATGAGGATAGGCACTAACAGCATGCAGCCAATCCTCAGGTGGCACTTTGTTATCTCCGGCAAACACGGGAGGTTCCAGATTTGCATGCTGTAAAGCTGCTGTAATCACTCTGGAAGTGTTATTAATTTCAAGTAAGTGTGTCTAAAGAAAAGAGTCAGGGTGATCTGTGGCAGCTGTAGTTCCTGCTTTTGCTCCAGTAGGCACATAAGGTGTAGAAATCGTCACTGGAGATATCTTGGGTGGGTGAGCCGCGTGTGTGTGTGTGTGTGTGTGTGTGTGGGGGGGGGGGGTTCCCTGTTGAGTCGTCCCATTGTTTAAGCATATTCTGCTGCATGTCTGGTGAGTCACGTAAACAGTCACGTAGTCTGTCAACGTCTGTCCTTAAATCCAGTACTTGTTGGTTAAAGGGGACCACAGATTCAAAATTCACTTTTTAATGTTTTTTTTTACTCAACTTTGGGTATGTACTTCATAAAAAAACAGTACTAGGGGGCAGGGCCAAAGAAATGCACCCAGTGGTTTATTTACTCTAAGTAGATTTATTTGTCTGTGATAGAAACACTTCGTTCTCACTTCCTGCGGTTTGTGACGTCACAAACCGTAGCCACAACCCACACCAAACCTGAGTCCAGCCCCTCACCTGATTCCTGATTTCATCTCATCTTTTGTTTAAATGTTCTTAATTTCATGTGTACAGCACTT